>JBBPTO010002355.1:0-11088 GCA_038094155.1 Pulveroboletus cf. aberrans
TTTGGTAATTGGTACTACTAAATACAGTATCCCACGTGTAGTTACCGTCGCGTGAACACACAGTCAGGGCAAGCGGCGGTTAGCTTTCATAACGCACAGCCGCCTTTTTCCTCGCTGGTTCATGTTTTAGATCCCTATTCAACTTATTGACCCTTCACACTCAATGAAAGCTGTCGACACGTTCACCATCATAGACAGTGGTGCAGACATCAACTGCATTGACTGGGACTTTGTTTGAAAACATCACCTCCCCACCACCCATTTAACCACACTGATCCCCATCTGCAATGCAGATGCTTCCATCAATCAAGAAGGGTCTGTACACTTCACTTGCTCTCTATTCTCCAACATCGGAGGAATAGCCCAATGTACTGAGTTCTATGTCATGAACTGCAGTAACTCCAATGTCCTCCTTGGTATGCCATGGCTAACCAAGACAAACCCAGTTATCAACTGGGAAACCTGTACCCTTGACATCCCTGAATTCAAGGATGAGTACAAGGCTCTATACAAGAGCTTTTCCACCAATACCAAATGTCACTATGATCACCTCGCTTGGCATACCCTGTGACCCTCTCGTCACCACATGGTCCACGAAGTTTTCAATGGATGCCTCTGGGACTACTGGGACAGAGCCACCAAGACTAACTTCACTGTCACCAGAGTCCAGGACTATCATTATCAACATGGGACGTCCACCAACCACCTTTGCAAAGCTGGTGGATACTATGTCCCCAACTTTGATATCATCACTCAAGTTAGCACCACTACTGAGCTCGCCGCTGCTGCCTTGTCTGAAAAGGCCCCCATTGTCCTTGTCAAAATGTAACACCTCCAATCTCCAGTCATCTCTGAGGTCACCCACTACAACTCCAAGGTCAATGTGCATCAAGTCCCTCAACTCTACTCCAGAGCATCTCGGAGTTAACCATTCTACTTAGTAAGGTCCCTTTCTTCTCTCAGACCTCATTTATCCTATTCCGGACATTACATCGGAGTTACATCGGAGTTCATGTGCTCTAATCTCCATCATTTCTCCCTCAGTTGTTCCACTACTACTGTGCAACTGAGGTTAGTTCTTTTAGCTACATCTAGCTCTTCTTTTACTTATGTCTGTAGTCAGGATATCTCTATCCCTCCATAGGTAAAATATAGTTGTTCTGCCATCATTGTGCAACACTGAGACTGGGTATCTCTACCCTTCCATAGCATACAGATTCTGACAGTTCTTTTGAAGGAGTATGAGGACTTCAAGGAAGTCTTCTCCAAGGAAGCAACCAACCATGTACCCCCATCATGACCCTATGACCATGAAATCAACTTTGATGAAACCTTCATCCCTAAGATAGGGAAAGTCTACCCTTTGTCCCCTGATGAACACAAAGCCACTGAGGACTTCCTTGAAGAGAACCTCAAAGCCAGAAAGATCTGTCCTTCAAACTCCCCCCAAGCTTCTCCCTTCTTCTTTGTCAAAAAGAAGGATGGGAAACTCTGCCCATGCCAAGACTACCACTATGTTAATGAACATACTGTTTGAGATGCCTACCCCCTCCCACTCATCTCTGACCTCATAGACAAGCTCAAAGATGCCAAAGTCTGCACCAAGTTCGATGTCTGCTGGGGTTACAACAATGTCCGTATCAAGGACGGTCACCAGTGGAAAGCTGCCTTTATCACCCATAAGAGGCTCTTCGAACCCACTGTCATGTTCTTTGGTCTGTCCAACTTCCCTGCTACCTTTCAATGCTTCATGAATAACTCCTTTCATGACATGATCATGGACAGCTGGCTCATCATCTACATGGATGACCTCCTGATTGCCTCCTCTGATGAAACCACCCACACTGAATGCACCTGCTGAGTTCTTGAACACATGAAGGAGTTGGACCTTTACCTGAAACTGGAGAAATGCACCTTTGCAGCCACTGAGGTTGAATACCTCAGTCTCATTGTCAAACCTGGTCAGATTGCCATGGACCCTGTCAAACTTGATGGAATCACATCCTGGCTGACCCCTACCTCCCCCAAGGAAGTTCGATCCTTCCTGGGCTTTGCCAACTTCTATTGTCGGTTCATCCCCAACTACTCCTCTGTCACTCACCCTCTTCTTGATCTCACCAAGAAGAACCTCACCTGGAACTGGACCCCAGAGTGCAACATGGCCTTCTCCCAACTGAAGGACCTGTTTCTGTTCAAACCTGTCCTCCAGTGGCCTGACCCCATCCACCCCTTCACCATTGCCACTGACACTTTCAAGTATGCATCTGATGCTGTCCTCCTTCAAACTGATGCCAACAGTGACTGGCACCCCTGCTCCTACCTGTCCTCCTCATTCTCTCCAGTAGAGAGAAACTACAATATCTACAATCATGAACTCCTCACAATCCTCCATGCCCTCAAAGGGTGGTGCCAATACCTCTGTGGCACATCCTTCTCTGTCCAGGTCTTCACTGACCATAAGAACCTCATGTACTTCCACACCACCCAGCACTTGAACCACTGCCAAGCCAGATGGCTCCTTGACCTTGGAGACTACGATCTCAAACTTTGCCACATCCCCAGCAAACTCCTTGCTACCCCTGATGCCTTATCCAGGCACCCCAATCTTTACCCCCTGTCTGACCCTGACAACGAGTCCACTACACTCCTCCCACCATTGATGTTCGTTCAGCTTATCAACTCCTCCCTTGCTTCACTCATCAAGGATATCTCCAAGTCAGATCCCCTTGTCCTGAAAACCCTCCAATCCATTGCCAATGACATCCCCATGAACCTTCATGCCTGTCTCTCCAACTGAAAACACTGTGATGGCATCCTTCTCTATAAAGATTGCATCTACATTGTAAAGTAGCTACAGGACTTGGAATGAAGTCCTAAGCAAATAAGTAGGGTGTGAGTGTAGGTCTCGACCCAGGGGATTGCAAAGAGAATGAAAGAGGACTAAATGGATGGCTCACTGATTGTCCACAGAACACTGGAAAACTGAGTCTGGAATCCCCCTGTTCGGTAGGGCTAGGAAACCAACTTTGATGTTGCAGGACTATAGCAGGAATGAGGAAAACTGGAGGAGAACTGGCTTAGGATTGGTACTGAGTGGAACTAGATGGCTTGCATAGTGATGGTAGGGGAACTACATCCTAATTCAGGCATACCCGAATGATATATGACAAGAGAAAACACAAAAGAAGACTACTTGACTCTAAAAGAATGTGCAGGAAAGTGATCTGGTGCACGGGAATCCGATATCTGGTGGACCAGATAGGTATCCTGTATACATGGGTCCGGGTCTGGTACATTGAATTGAAAGGAAATGGTAGACAAACGGTAGACGGATCCAAAATTAACCTTCAGACAACTACCGGATTGACTCGGATCAGGATAGACAGTACGGAGTGGTCTTGGATCGACTGGAGCACAGGATAGGGACTAGAGATGGCTAGGAATGGCCAGATATCACTGTAGGAAACTACACTTTCCTACAATGTACCCACCAAAGACCTTCGACAGAAAGTCCTCCTCCACTGCCATGACCATGAGTCTGCTGGCCACCCCAAATATCTCAAGACTCATCAGTTGGTCTCCTCTGAGTTCTGGTGGCCTGGTCTGGCCCACTATGTCCACAAGTATATTGAAGGTTGTGCCACTTGTCAAGTCAATAAGGCCAACATGCACCCCACTGTATCTCCACTCACCCCCATTCACTCCACCTGCACCTGCCCATTCCAACAGATCTCTTGTGATCTTATCATGGACCTCTCCATCTCCCCCACCAGCTTTGATTTTCTATTGGTCATGGTTGACCATGGGCATACTAAGGGGGTAATTCTATGCCCCACTGTGAAAATCACCACTGCTGAGGGTATTGCTACCATTTTTCTCACAAAGTCTACCACCACTTTGGTCTTTATGAAAAGATCATCTCTGACAGAGGCCCACAATTTGCCTCTACCTTCGCCAAAGAGCTCAGAAAGCTCTTGAACTACGATCTCGCATTGTCTACTGCCTACCATCCCCAGACAGATGGGGAAACCGAACATGTCAACCAGGAGATTGAAACCTACCTTCAGATCTTCTGTGGCAACAACCCATCCTCATGGCACAAACTTCTTACCCACGCTGAGTTCGTGCACAATCACTGTCCTCACTCTGTAATGGAAAAGTCCCTGTTTTATCTCATGAAGGGCTATGGACCCTGTGCCCTACCTTCTATTGTCCCCAAAACTAAGGTCCCCATGGTTGAAGACTGTTTTAAGTCCCTCACTGCCTCCCGTGATGAAGTCCTTGCTGCCCATGAGCTTGCTTACCAAACTATGGCACAACACACCACCTCCAAGTTCCAACCCTTCGTCAAAGAAGACAGTCTGGTTGGAAGCCCGCAACTTGAAACACAACATCTTTAACCCCAAGTTCACCACAAAATGGGAAGGACCCTTTCACATCATCAAAGTCCTATCTCCCATCACCTATCATTTAAAACTCCTGTCCACCTGGAAGATTCATCCCATCTTCCACACTTTCCTTTTATCACCCTATTGTGAAAATGACATTCATGGCCCTAATTTCACGAGACCTCCTCCAGACCTTGTAGATGGCAAGGAAAAATATGAAATTGATAAAATCTTACATCACAAGGGAACCCTGTCTAACTGCCACTTCCTGATTCAATGAAAGGGCTATACAGCTGAAGAAGATTTCTGGGAACCTGAGTGGAATCTGAAGCATTCCAAGTCTGCCCTGACAGAATATAAGAACTGTTATCCCTTCGCTTTTCCCTTAGAACTATCGCCCTTGTCACCTCACAAACATGACCACATCTCTCCTCTGTAACATTGCCTTCATTACTGATGACATCAAAGAAAATCCCATCTCCATCATTATCTCCTTGTCTACCATCTCCACCTTAGAAGAGACTCTCCCTGAATGTTGACCTTTGTTGAACCTGTTGCTGATGAAAATTATCCTCTGTCCCCCACCTTTGCAGACACTGGCTGGAATAGCCTTCCCCCTGACTTCCCATTCCATGCTTCCCTCATGGAGATCCCTAGGCCCCCTCTCTCATGCCCTGTCTGTGCCATAGATCTCCCCATCCATGCTCATCACCTTCATTCCACCATGATTCCCCACCCATACATCACTGAATATCATGACTGCATCTATGATCAGTGCATGGTTATTGCTATCAGTACTTACCTGGACAGGGGCTCCCCCCTTTACTGTCTTGTCTGCCTCTTATGGCAGATTGGTCATCTCAACTTCTTGAATCATCCCACCACCGTCACCATTCTAGACAAAGCCAATACCAAACTGGATATCCCTGCCCACCAGCTTGAGCTAGGAGAGTTCTTCACAGATTTAGATCATTATCTCACTGAAACCAATGCCCAGCATCCAGAACCTCTACTGGTACCCATTCCAGCTCTGGTCTCTATCCCTGTTTCCACTCCTTCAATGATCATCATTGCCACCCCCACTTCATCTACCCCATCTGCATCCTCGTCCCCTCTTGAAGAAGAGGCCATCACTTTGATCAACCAGGCTGAGATCCATCATGCCAAGAACATGGGAGAGATTGTCCTTACTCACAACAATCCTTGTTATCCTCAGGCCTGCTTTTGATATCACCATCTCAGACACTTTTGTGACTGATGTCCTGAATATCAATGCCCCCTTTGGCTCAAATGAACCCCTGGCCACAACCAGCAGGAATGCCCTCTTCAATTACCTACTCCTAGGTCCTCTCCCTTCTCCTCGCCCATGCCCTGCTGTTCTTCTTCATCCTCGTTCAGAGAAACTCCACTGTTGAGCCCTATGCATCAACATACTCGTCAAACTGTTTGGTTCACCCCCAGACGCCGCCCCACATCCTTACAGGCATCCACCAGCCAGGCTCCACCCCTGGATGAAAGGAAAAACAACTTCAAATTTGACGATGCCACCATATCTAACATGACAGGTGAGCCCCATGGAGAGTATAAGGACTTCTGAAGTACAGTGACTTCAGCTCTACTAAGGGGGTAATGTTATGATTTACCTCAGACTATGTTTTTCCTTTTACTTATCGCTTGCATATGCATGGGTATAAGTCCCAACTTGGATGTTTATTTCTTTTCATCGCTGACTATGATACCATTACTCATCATCTGTTTTCATTGCATTCCATGCAATTCCACTCCACTTGCTCTGTCAGCAATTCATTCCATTGTATTCCTTTACATTCTATGCCTGCCCTGAACACCCTTACATATATAAACCCATGTCGACGCACATGTAAACCTTAGTCTAGTCTTACCTCGTTTCACCTCTTTCTATCTGCTACCTGTACCACTGTCAGAATACATCGTTGTTCCCACTCCATGATATAGGCCCAAGGGTAGCCTTAATACCCTCTTGCTCTTAGTTATTACAAACCACCCTTAAGTGGGAAGTCTTCATTGTCGACCTTGCCTAGAGGTCTCCTCTGTCTACCACCCTTCAGTGGAAAGTCCTTATCATCTGTCCTTGATCATAGGCAGACTCCTCATCCACTATTCACTTGGTAGTACCTTTGGCCACCATTAGCTCAGTAGCATCCTTCATTGCCAAACCTCATTAGTAGGTAGGCTCATCATAGACATCTTGCAATCATCAAGCTCCATTGCTCTTCATCCACAGTTAAGTCCAAAGCCCCAGAGGTTCTACACCTGCCCTCATTTAGGTCAGCCATAATAAGACCCTGGTCAAACACCCTCTTCACCCACACCCAGATTACATCAATTTTGGAGTTTGACACAGGGGAGAATACTATCAGATCCCATGCCTGAAGGTGTTCTCTTTCTCACATTCTTACATCCAGCCTCAGACAGTCAACTTCTTAACACTGAGGCTGGTCTATCCAGTCAAGCTCCAATGGATCAAGACCAAGTGGATGTTGATGGTCAGAGAAGAGATCAATAGTTGGGCATATAATGAGAAACATTTGGCAGATATCTATAAAGGTGCAGGTTGTTACGATTGGCCCCTTTCTCTTTTATCACTTACATATGCATGGGTACCAGTCCCAATCTGAATGTTCATTTCTTTTCATTGCTGACTATGATACTCTGACTCACCATCTGATTTCCATTACATTCTACATGATTCCATTTGCTTTGTCAGTGACTCCATTCTTGTCTATATAAACCCACTCTCCTGTACCCATATCCTTAAGCTAGACCTCCCCTTCATGTACCTCAATACACTGGGTCTTTGCTCCACTCCTAGTCTTAGTCCTAAGTCCCTCATCAGGAACCTCCTTGCTCTTTGAGACTTCATAACACTCTTGAGGTTACACTGTTTTAAGGGAACCTCTTGTTCACCCCAAGATGATAGATCTTTGGGGCAGTCTTCTCTTTGATGCTAGATCATCGAGATAGAACAAGCAGAAAGCCTTGTTCTCCCAGAACCTTTGTACTTCATCCTCATAGAGCAGCTTGCCCCACTCTCCTTTGTCCTTAGTACCCTAGACCCTCTTTAGGAGCCATGCCTATTCTCTACCCGAGGTAGTTGTAACACAGGTTGGGCATTTCCAGTGCAGTCTTATCACAAAACTCATCATATCTGAGCTCACTGGTTTGGATTCGAGGTGATTAATCACTGCAATCCCACTCACAACAAACTTCTTCTTCAATCTCTTCATTCTAACCTTGAAGTAGAAGAAGATGACTGAAGGGTAACAGGAAATCCTGAGGAGATACCTTCACAGGAAATGATGCTGGTAATCATGAATCATAAACTTCATCTTCATTGGCAGTCTCTTCCCTCTTCCAGAGACCTTATGGCCATTCAATGTCATATAATCTATGGTACTGATGTAGAATGTCAGATCATTTACCAAGATTTTGCAGATGAGGCTCTGGAAAGGTGTCTTGGAAGAGATTATAGATGAATTATGGTGAAAAAGAGCTACAATCATTGAAGAAGAAAAACATAGGTGTCTCAGAATGGATTAATAACAATTCTCCCTTTTGTGCAGATGTTCCTTGCTCTTGGCCTCTCCCTTCACATTTATCTCCTTTTGCTCATTCTTCCAACTTCAACAAACTCTTTTGAAGCTTTCTCAAATTATGCATTTACTTCCCTCAAGTCTTTCCTATTCCTTATGTCACCTGTTCAGTTCAAAATTTCTTGATTCATCCTGGGATTCTTTCCAATGATGCATTGCTGTCAAAATGCAACACCTCCGATCTCCAGTCACCTCCGAGGTCATCCACTACAACTCTGAGGTTGACATGCACCAAGTCCCTTAACTTCGCTCTGGAGGAACTCAGAGATTGGTGCTCCCACTGCTTCGTAAGTGTATGCCATAATGGCGCAGTCTTCTTCATCTGGTCCAAAGTGTCTTGCTGCCCATGAATGGTCAGATGTGAGATCCTCCCACTGAACCTCAGTTGGGTGTGTCGAGGGAGCGGAGCTGAGGTTGGAGGCTTGCAGGAACCTGTGGAAAGAAGAGTGGCAGAAGTGAGGAGTGATCCAGAGGTTGATGTGGGAACGTGGCTGTGCTCCGGAGTTTCCAGAGTCTGGAGTAGGGTAATGGAGGTGTGGAAGAGGCCTTCGGAGTGCCATCCACATATGATGGTGTTGGGACCGTTGTGGACATAGCAGGCAGTGGCGCCAGTTGGAATGATGGTGCAGAAGCCAGCATGGGCCAGCTGTTTGATGGAGACGATGGAGTGTTGAAGCTCCAGAACGTGCAGGATGTTGTGGAGGGAGATGGTGTGTGTGGTACCTTGGACCACGGATCAGAGTTGTATAGTGCCAGTTCTGACGGCGTGTGCTGTGAAACCATCTCCGAGTCAGATTGGACAAGGTGGGAGGAGTATGAAGTAGGAGTTGAAGGCGCCGTGGTGTGGTACCATGTGCGAGGTGGTGCTGGAGTCAATGGTGGTGCTCCGTTTGATGTCGGAGGTGGTCTTAGATGAGACTCGAGCACAAGTGGCACAAGGTTTGAGTCAATGGACCTCCGAGTGTACGTTGGCCCACTCCGGAGTTGTGGAGTTGTTCTCTGGAGGTGCAGAGCTCCAGTCTGGAGTTGTCACATGTGTGTCTGTGTGCTTCCTCTGTTGGAGAGTCAGCTTCCACTTCTTGTATGCACAGCAGTCCTTGGTGTTGTGACCTTCACTCTCATGGTGTTCACACCACTGGGACGGCTTGCTGGAGCTGTCAGTGTGGTTGGAGCGGTTGGTGAAGTTGGAGCAGTCGGAGGACTTGGTGGAGGAATTGAAGTGTTTCAGAGATGAAAAACATGGAGGTCTGGAGGAGTGGAGACCAGAGATTGATGGACATGGATGGGAGAGATGGGGAGTCTCGGGCAAATGTGGAGCAACGTCAGAGTTGCCTGAAGAGTAACTGACCTCAGAGACCTGCAGAGGAGTGCTCTGGGAAGGTCCAGATGTTCCTCCTCCTCCTCCTCCGGAGCAATTTTCAGAGTGTGAGTCTGTGGGCTGCTGTGCTGTGAAGCAATCAGTGGAGTGGGTGGAGCACTCAGAGGTTTTGAGTGTGGAATCGGAGTAGGTCAGAGATGGGAGAGATGATTGTGAGGCAACATCGGAGTTGCTTGGAGATGATGAGTGATGAAAGGCCAGGTGGGCTTGCAGTGAGGTGCTGTGGACAGTTTCAGATGTGTCTCCTCCTCCTCCTCCGGAGCATTGTCCAAAGAAGGATTTGGTGAGCTGGGTGCGCTGTGTTGTGTCGGAGCGGCCAGTGGAGATGTCGGAGGGTCCAGAGATCCCGGAGGATGCATGAGTAGGCTTGCAGTGATGGCTCGAGACCTTGTGGAGTTTAAGGAGGGCATTGTAGAGTGCCTCAGAAGTGGTGTATTCCTGCATTTGGAGCAGGAGATCATCGGATATGTGGTCCAGGATAACTCCGAATGCTGAGTCTTCACATTCTGTCCATGTGTCGATGTTGGAAGAGGTGATTTCAGAGGTAGCACCAGAGTTGGTAGGAGTTTGCTTGGACCCAAGGATAATGTCAGGGAGATGTTTGTGGCAGAGGGTTTCCATAATCCGGAGTTTCCAGATTTGGAAGTTTGAAGGGCCCGTTGTAGGAGACCGTACGTCCCTACCCTGCAATCCTTCGTTTTCCCCGGTTCCCGAGTCCTTCCCGAAGCCGATGAAGTCGTGTCCGGAGCGTTCCCTCAAACCCCGAGTGCCGTCCGTCCTGTCCCCGGTGTCAGTCCGTCCGGCGTTCGTAGTATCCGAGTCAGGTGAGTTCCGGCTTTCTTTCTTTTCATACGTAGAGTCTCGGAGAGCGGACGGGAATCCACCGGACCCGATCCCCTTAGTCATGTAATAAGTTTCATATCGTCTTTCCCCGTGTTGTCATAGTTTCCCGTCCACGTCTAATTTTACCTACGTTTCCCTGATATGTATAAAGTCTCGGGCATTCCCGGACTATAAATATTGTATCTCGGACTTCGGTCCATGTCGAATCCATTACCTTCGATCATCATCTAAGTCTCAAGGACTCGTTTCCTAGTCTCGAGGACTTGTTTTCTACCGTTCCCGCCGCCGTTCATATCGATTACCGAAATATTGACCGTTCTCATAGTCGGACTTTAGCCCTACCGTCACGGGGAAGTCCGAACTCTTATTTTCCAGCTCTACAGTTGAGTGGACTTCTTTCTTTTCCTCTTGGACTTTGTCCTAGACCCTTGGATCCCTTTTGGGTCGAGTTTCCTGCTCGCACCCGACACTAACTGCTCAGGAAACCCACTCCGGGCTTCCTAGCATCTTTACAACGGGCTCACAGCATCCTCTGACTATCAGGGAATGTGGCGGATGTGATGCCTATATGATGTATGTTCTTTACCAGTAAAGATGATAACCATGGTGCACCTGGTCATGTCCTATTGGAATCTACACCTCGGGGATGATTGGATATGTCAGGGCAACCTAGTGTAGACATAGCTGTAAACAAATTCTGCCTTGCAAAAAGGAAAAGTTTTCAGTAAATAGTTTATAACGACATATCTGATTGTCTCTGAGGTGCCATTGTCAAATCACATGTTGTATGGTGCGAATCATCTAGCCACCACTATATTTGTGCAAATATTTAACCACCATAAGAAAA
>JBBPTO010002357.1:0-11068 GCA_038094155.1 Pulveroboletus cf. aberrans
GCATCATAGCAGTCTGAAGGCAAAGTAGAGAACAATTTGAAGTCATGGAGACCAACACATTAACAGTACCTGTATCCACCCTGCAGTCTATTCTAGGAATTGCATTAATGATCAAGCATCTCAAGAGTTAGTTAATTTGATGCATACCCTTAAGTAGCAGTCAGCATGACAAGCAGAATGGCAGATGTTGAAAAATGCAATGCTGAAAATAGCTACACATTCAGATAGACACAGAAAATGTCTGCAAAATGGATCCAAACAGAGATAACATGATGATGTCCCCAAATGAGTTCCATACAGAGAGGTTGGTGTGCTTCTTAAATGACCAGTGAATATCACATCACTCATCTAAGTCACATTGAAGTAACAAATTGTGAAATAAAAATATTTTTTAACTCAGATCATGCACTGAAAAGAGAACATCACTCAACAAAAGACCTTACAAGCTCCCTGCATAGCATAACAATGGATTCAGCAAAAGAACTGGTCCAACAATGGATTTATATTCATGCCACTGAAGTGAAGGCTGCCCTTCTATACCCTGTTCTGCTGAAACATCTTGGTGAGTGGTATAATAATCTATGGAAGGAAATGGTAGCTATATCATTTCGCACAGGTTTTTGTACTCAATTTGTTCACAGAATAATGCAAATGAGATTCTCAAAATGGGAGTAGATATGATCAGTGACATACTTAGGGTGTCCTCAGTGTTGATATGGGTGTACCAGTTGCTTTAGTCCAGTGAAACTGCAGAGACCATTCAGAAAAATGCTCTGGGTGGTGTTGTCATTGCTGATTTAAATGAATGGACAAAATATGCTACAAACAACTATTTCCCTGTCAATCTTGACCAATACCCTGACTTTGACCAATGGTAGATGAAGTATTCCATGCCAGAGTCAACAGGCAAGTAGAAATTATGTATAAAATTCCTACACTAAAGCCAAGCTACCTCAGAAGCTCAGGTATTTCACCCCATATGTTATCTGCACCTGTGTCAGTTTGGAAAAAACTCATCAATTGCAGGAATGCAAGTACTGCATGAAGGGTGGCATCAAATGCCTGGTACATGTCACATGTCACCAAAAAGGGATTGATAGCTGGATGTGTGGCATGTCACCAGAAGAGAATGCATTATAGCACATTGAAGGAAAAACCTGTTATTAGATGAGGAGTGGTGGAATTTGCATGTGAAACATGGAACCACCTTGCAGTAAAGCAGGCATAAATCCAGTCAGCCAAAACAATAATAAACAATGCCAGCAAAAAGGAAAAACAAACACAAGAAAGCCAAAGAAATTCTCAAGTCTCAGATTGAGGAAGGTACTTTTGTGTACAATCCATGAACACCAGGTCAGAAGATTGGATCAATCAATGTGGCTTCACATCGGTCAGGTGAGGAAAATGATATGTGGTGCCCATATCAAATCCATGTAAGGACTAATATCCATTTAGTTACAACTGTTATTCAGAAGCCTAACACAAATAATTTCACTGAGTTGGACAGACTGAAAGCAGAGGTGAGTGGTTTGCAAATAGATGTTGACACTGATTTGCACAAAGCACTCAACAAACAGGACAAATAAGGGGGAATGAAGAGTCATGTCATTGGAAAGCATTCATTGATCTTCATTCTCTCACCAAAACCACTATGTTGAGAACTTGTCAATTGACAGTTGAAGTTTTGACCAGAGGGGTGATGCTCATGAATTTGTTAGCAGAGGAGCATTTGGAGCAGATGCACCTTGTGGATGAGTTACAGAGGCTGAGGAATATTTGACCTTATGTTCCTGATGGTGGCAGGGTAACTTCATGGTATGGAATGAAGTGAAAATTCATGACAATTTGCTATAGTGTCTGTTCAAGAGCCTGACTTCTACATCTTTTTGATACCATTGTAAGTGAAACAAAAAATGACATTGTGTGAGCAAATGGTAATTTGGCAGCCATCAGATGATTTCAGGATAACAGATCATGCTCTAATGTGTCTAGCTTGAAGGAGTTCCTGGTAAGGAAATGCTTCTGGGCATCTAGGCCCATACCCATACCCATTTTCAGAACAGGTCAATACCCATCATCTATGGTAAATGTATGTGCAAGGGTATCAGAAGTTATATCCTAATGTGTCTGCATAATAGGCACAATGCAACAGAGGTGGTGGTGTAACTTGAAATGCAATGCGAGCAGGATGGCATGACACTATGATAATGGTGATAACATGATGATCATTCTCAGCACTGCAGTGATCATTATGTTGTCACCATTGTTGTTGTGATGGTGCAATGTGGGCAGAATGGAGGGGGTGAAGGATCATGTGTGGGTATGAAGGAAAGAGAGCAAGTAGGGTGTGAGGTCCAAGTCAACAGTGAGATGGCAAATGGAATGTCCATGGTGCAAGGGCATGCAGGCATAAAGATGAGCCTCTGGGCAAGGATGATGGCACAATGCAAGATCATGAAGGTGTAAGGATGAGGAAAAGAGGGCAAGAAGGTTATGGCAATTGCAGGATGGGGAAAATGACAATGAGCATGCCAGTGGCAGAGTGGTAGATGGCATCAACATTTTGACAATGGAGTTAAACCTAATCTTATCCTGTGTCATTATACCATCTGGTGGACAGTGTAGACTTCAAATTGGTGTTTTGATTGCTGAATTTTATGTTTAGAAATCTATTTTCGAATCTGATGTAAAAACACCAGAAAAGATTAGAATTTAGAATTTACAAGATGAAAGTCTCTGATGAAAAAATGAGTCAGAGTTGTCAGAAAAGGAGGTGTGAAATGCCAAGCATGATGCATGATCCCCCAATCATGATGCAGCATGGTCCATCAACTTCACTCTTCATCATGTTAGAGAACATCAATATTGCTGGTCCTATTGGGATTGAAAAAGACATTATTTGGAGCACATTCATGGTTGAGGTTCAACTTCATGTCACCACCTACCACCTAGATGAAATCTTCCACCAGACTCATCACTATGGGAAATTTTCTCGGACAGAGTTGAAGCAATAATGGTAGGTAGCATGACATTCCATGTTTCTTCCATCTGACAAAGATTAGAAAGGTGTCTGTGTTGGCTGGTGCAGTGACCCACCAAGGGATTCATCTGGTCATTCCATCAATAATCGCATTCATTTATTCTGAGGGTTTGTGCATTTGTGGAGACCAAGGGGAACTGTGATCTATACATGTCCCTCTGGGAGTCAAGTAGGGAATCATAATCATGGGAAAAGGAGGCATGTATCATTGATGGTTGGATCCAGATAGGTTGTTGGAGAAATCTGAGAGTAATGCATGGAAGTATTGTGGCTTGCACATAGCACTGACAACACTGGTATGTTTACATAGTGCATATGTCATGTAGGTTATGCATCAGATATAGCACAAGATTTCAGTGTCTATGCTGGCCCACCTTTTGCTTCAATGAGAGGGTATTCAGAATGCACTACAAGTGATGCAAAGGGGAAAATAGATGACACCAAAGCACCAAAGATGTCTGACTCCTGTTACCATGGAACCCTCCTGGATGAAGTTGTCAGCATGTGTAGTCAGCTCATGGAGAGTTGACTCAGGGGAGACCCAATGACAATAGAAATACTAGAGGCATGGAAAGCTTTCACTGAGGCAGATCTGGAGAACATAGAATTACAATTTGAGCAGCAAGGTTGCAGTACATATATTTGACAGCAGTGGAACATGGACAAAAATGTTGCAAGCTGACTGGTAATATTTGTGCATAACAGAGTTGATCAACAAGCCAGAGAGAGATGAACCTATTGGCAAAGCAGGTGGCAAAGGTAATGAATGGGCTGGCAAAACAAACATCAAAGAGATGGAATCAAAGAAGTGGGCCAAATGACAAGACAGACAGTAGAGGAATGGGAAATGGGTCAGCTGATGAAAGATATTCTGATGGGGGAGTGAGTCAGCTAGCTGGAGAAACAGGGGTTAAAGAGGTGGGCCAATGGTGGAGAAAGTGGAGCAGCTGTCCATATGGGCATGCTGGTGAGGCTGGTAGCAGAGCAGGTCAACAAAGCAGTAAAACAAGTGTTGATTGGCAGATGACAGAGGGAATGGACTAGTCAGCAGAAGATTGGCCAAAGTGATGGATTCACAATCAAGACTTGATAGTGAAGTGAAGCTGATGTCAACAGCCACATCACCAGTGGACAAAAACAGGCATCACCATTCATTTGTCAGTCCACCAACTACCATGATCTTCTTCAATGCTAATATCAGTCTGATCAGCTGAATTTCATTTCACCAATAACATGTTGAAAGTTGAACTTTCAGTGACCAATGATTACCATCCTTTTTTGGCAAGCTATGATAGCGACTTACATGTCAAGTTGGAGGTGAAATTACTGGCAGGTTTTTCCTTCCAAAGTCCAGCAAATTGTGGTCCATGGCTGAAGGATTTTCCAGTGGGAGAGTACCATTTTCACTCACTTTTTTGTAGCACAGTTTTGTCAGAACAACCAAGTTGAGTATTAGATTCACTCAACTCAGGGTACATATGCCTTGGTAGTCTAGTTGATCAGAGTAAAGACTATGCCTTGTCCAGTGCATTCACTTCATATCCAGTCAAAGAGTGCCTCCTCTATCTCAACCAACACATTTGAAATACCATCATTTTCGAAAATCTTCACCTCCACCTCCTGTAACCTCTCAAGACATTGGATGAGAAGCAAGATATCCATAAGCACATTTATGGAAAACCTGTTTGTGAGTATGAAGAGGTTTTCCTTAAACATGGATGTGAAGATGGGTGCTGTATTGAAAGAGAGAGAAAGGGCATATATAACCCTTGAAAAGCCCTTGGACAAGGGGATCTACTTTCTCTATGTAGTATGTATATGCACTCATGCTCAGAGCACTGACATTGCTGTTCTGAGATTGGGGGGACAGGTAGTGTGCTGCCATATCCGAAGTATGTGTATTCTCAATAGTCCAGCCAAGATGCCACCTCTGGATAGTCAGAATAAATTGGGAAATGAGACCATGGTTTAAAATACTCGGAAGGATCAAGAATAGGCTTCAATGTGATGCAATGTTCACAGTAATGGAAAACAGCATTGTTGAGGATACTGTGAACTGAGCAGAGTGTAGATGCATTGTGGACATTGAGAAGGAGGAGGATCATTGCGGGAATCTCAATGGGGAGCGACAGGAGTGGCAATTCAACTCTGCATGATTGAATCACTGTCAATAAGCAAAATAATAGTGTGGGATTGAAACTCACATGCAACAATACATTTTTTGATGGTAATGATGAGTGTCTGTGTTTCAGTGGAGTTGGAAGGAAAGAACAAGTGTCTCTTGGTGAAAATTGTTGAGCTACTCAGAGGTTCTGTCAGATTTATAGCTATCAACAATTCATTCTATTGGTGATGACACAATGGCTGAGTATCAGCTCATTGTGTGTGTAGCATGATACTGAATCATGAGCATTGATTCAACTGAGCCATTGTTCCCATTTCTCTATGCTTTGACAAGATTGAAACCACCACTTTGACAGCAGTCTGAGAATAATGAAGAAAATATGCTATAAACAACAATCATTTCTTCTCAAATATTAGTGGATTATTAACAGGATTTTGGTGTGCATCACCTGATATGTGGCCAGAGTTTCAGAAAGTGTTTCACTTGGCTGCCACAATGTAGTATTGTTCACATGACCTACACCTCCACACTTCTAAACAAGACCAACATTCAAATGTCATGAGCAGTTAGAATTCTGAAGAATCTTCCAATACTGTAGCCAGTGAATAGGAATTCTTCAGATTCACTGAGGGTTATCATTTGTGAAGGACATCATGTCAGTGGCAATGTTTTTGGTGAAAGCATTGTTTGCACTTGGGTTATACAATTATTCTCCTGGTACAGTATTGTTTGTTAGGCAGTTTGTTCAACAATTTAAAATTACACACTGTTGACATCTCTGAAGCCACAATTCAACCTTTACAAACAGCTTAACAATCAGAGTAAGTACCACAAACTGAGCACATCCACAGATAGGTTTGTTTGACATTATTAGTTTGAGGACTTGTCAACCACCCAGCTTGACCCTGGCTAGGCTTTATCAACATAGCTTGACCATTCAGACCCACTCACTTTGCCTCTGATATCATCAATTTCAAAGTTTAAAGATCTGGTCAGCTTCAGGGCCCTTGAGCTTGACCCTCAGAAGCTTCTTGCATTGTGGAATGGGCTCGTCAGATGGTGAAGGTAGCTCATGAAGGTCTTCAGGTATGTCATTGTCATCTGCTGCAGCGTGCCAAATGTCTTCTTTGTGTCCTGCTGTGCACACACTCAGTTATGCTTGATCTCTTTCACTCAATTGGTGTGCTATAATGTGTCTGCATGTCTTCTCATTGACATGCACACCTGGCACTCTTCTCCAACTTGGTTATGACAGTCCATGTCTGCCATTCCATGTGCAATGCTTTCATTTTATCCACCATGACTTGGCCCCCTGGTTTGACCTGTACTATCCCTTACCACCAAGTCACACCCCCAAAAGAGATGGATTGTCACATCCTGACACAGTGTGAGATTCAAACCCCAATATCTCTGTCAGCAAACAAGTTATGTAGGTATCTGATTAGAGGGTATCTACCCTGCCTGTACTATGACACTGTGTATCATTGTGATTAGTATGAGAGTAATCAAAAATTAGTAAAAGAATGTTGTGGTATGAATGTGGCATGAAAAGGTATGTTACAGTGTGTGAGACAGGAAACTAGAAGATGAGTGGAAATAATGACTCAGTGAAGGTGGTGCCAACCTGAAGTCTGTAAATGAGGGGTTCATGACATTAGTATGTTTTTTTCAAATCAGAGTGGCTGAAGAGTCCAGTAAACCAAGGTTTATTTGCTTAAGCAGGATTTTTGGGAATAGTATCTTCAATTGGCAGCAAGATAAGCAACAATATCAGTCACTTTTGAAACTCTGGTTTGGCATTCTGTCAGTGAGTGACAGGCAATGTGACAACTGCTAACTTCAGGAATTAAAAGGACTACTGCATAATTTTTGTTCATTCAACTTTGCAAATGTAGATATAGTATGAGAACTAGGACTTATGAATTGAAATGGCAGAAGTGGTGTGTTTTCACTGGGGTACTGACTTGGGGGTGGGTGCTGACTTGGAGGTAAGGGATAGTATCTATTCCAGGCCAACTTGTGCATCACTACCTTGTGTGTGCACACTTTTCATGCTGTCTGGTGTTTCTATTGGCTTCCTGTGTTAACTCATTTCACCATCACTGTCATTCATTACTACAGCGACCACCTCCTAAGACCCTTTCTGCACCCTCTGTCTTGCTGTCCTGGTGGCTGGTCAGGTGACTCTTTGGGGTGTATCTGGGTCATGCTCATCATCACCCAGCATGCTCACATGATCCTTCAATGGTCTTGACCTCACTGTCTTACCATTGTCCTCTGTATCACTGAGCAACATGCTCTGTGCACACCCACTCTTTATTTTTCCATCATGCAGGTCCTCCACCAAATTGTCTTCATCTGCCATGATGCTGTCATCATGTGTGGTGAGCTTGCTGCTTCCTTTCCCTGACATCCTATTTGTCCCCTGGAGCATTGTGCTCTGGATGGATTCTGGTATGTTTCCAAATTCTGCTTTGACTGACTGCACACCCAAGACTTCATGTGTGCTCACATCCAGTGTGCTGCTGCATTTGCTGTTACCCTTGATCTTGCAGACCTCTCTGGGTGTTGTTGCTGTCAGCATGTCTGTTGTGGTCATTTCATGCAGCAGGTCCCTTGTTGTGTGCATCATGCATCATTTGCAGCTTCATTTCCTAGACCTCTATCATATTCCATCCCAACCCTGATCCTTACTCCCTCTGATAACTCCCATGTCACCTCCAACTCTGACATCCTCATATCTGATCTCCTTCAAAGGACTCCATCCTACCTCTCATCAGACCTTCAATACCAGAATCCCTTCCTCCATCAGACCTATTGTCATATCCCATCCTAACCCCTATCATCACACCTCCAATCATCCCTTTGATACTCTCTATGTCACCTCTGATTCTGATACTCTCATCTCCGGTTTCCTCCAAAGGACTCTGTCCTGTCGCTCATCAGACCTCCAATACTGGAACCCATTTCTCTGTTGGACCAAATATGATTGGTCTGGATCTCGTTCCCTTTTATGCTTGCTCCATTCCTCTGACCTATGTTTCATTCCTATGATTATACCTGTGTTACATTTCATTCCCTAGACCTATGTACATCGCCCCTCAGTACCCTATGGTCTCTGATCATTACCGTACCTTTCCATATGGTTCCTCCATTCTCCATTCTGGACTCTGATCCGACCTCATAGTATATAACTCCTGTAATCTCCTCATGTCTCCTCAGTTCGAATATTGATGTCACTTGACATCTTTATTAAAGTTACTCAATGATGTTCTCACTCCTCTAACTCTGTCCAATCCTGATGAAGTTCCCCTTCACTCTTTATCTCTCCACCTCCTCCTATCTCTGAAATGAGGACCTGACAGTAGGCAAGGGCACGACACATAAGTCCTGCGCCAAGTCCTCACCCCCATAACCCCTCATCTCCACCCTGTTCCACCCTCATCACCTCCACATCTCATTCCATTCCATCTCCATTGGACCTCCGGCCCTTCCTGCATCCTTTCACCCTGGAGTTGACTGATACATCCCAGACCTCTGTTGGATGAAGTCCTGGAGGAGTCTAGCATCCTGACACCTATTGTGATTGGTCTGGATCTTATATCCTTTTATGCTCTCTCCATTACCTAGCCATATGAACATTCCTATGTTACTCCTACATTACATTTCATATTCTCTCATTCTGTTAAGATCTGTACTTCTCTGAGGCTTCATCTGATGGAGGTCCAAGTTGTATCAGTCAACTCTAGGGTGAAAGGATGCTAGAAGGGCTGGATATCTGATAGAGAGGAGATGGAGCAACATGCAGAGGTGATGAAGGCATGTCAGGACAGAGAGAAGGGGTTATGGGGGTGAGGACTTGGCACAGGACTTATGTGTCATGCCCTTGCCTACTATCAGGTCCTCATTTCAGAGATAAGTGGGACATAGTGAAGAGGATAAAGGAGAGAAGGGAAACTCTGTTGTGATCAAATGGAGTTAGAGGAGTGAGAATCAGAGTAATAACATCATTAGCAATGAGTGACATCAATATTCGAACTGAGGAGTACAGGAGGAATTACAGGAGTTTATATACTATGAAGTCAGATTGGAATCCAGAATGGAGAATGGAGGAAACCATGTAAAGGTATAATAATGATAGGGTACTGAGGGGCGATGTACATAGGATAAAGAAATGTAATGTAACACAGAAATAACATAGGATGGATCATAGAACTGAGAAATGGAGTGAACATAAAGGGGAATAAGATCCAGGCCAATCATAATTGGTTCAATTGGAGAAAGGGTTCCAGTATCAGAGGACAAATGAGAGGTAGGATGGAGTCCATCAGAGAGGACTGGAGATGAGGATGTTGGAGTTAGAGGTGGCATAGAGGGTATTGGAGGGGTGTTCAGAGGTGTGAGGATTGGGGTTGGGATGGGATATGACACATCCTATGTACATATATCACCCCTCAGCACCTTATGATTCCCAACCATTACTATACCTTTACATATGGTCTTCTCCATTCTCCATCTCAGACTCCAATCTGATCTCATTGTATATAACTCCTGTAATTCCCTCATGTATTCCTTAGTTTGAATATTGTTACATCAAGTTCTACTCCTCTAACTCCATCTGATCCTGAAAAAGTTCCCTTCTCTTCTTTATTCTCTTCACCATGTTCCTCCTATCTCCAAAATGAGGACTCCAACAATAAGCAAGGGTGAAATACATACATCCTGCATTAAATCCTCACTCCCACAACCCCTTATCTCTGCCTCACTATGCCTTCATCACCTCCACATATTGCTCTGCCCCATCTCTGTTGGACCTGTGCTCCATTAAGCATTCTTTCACCCCAGAGTTTACTGTTACCCCTCAGACCTCTGTCAAACAGAGCCTCAAAGAAGTATGGACCATGACAACCTCCCACCTCACCTTGTTTGATTGCCTTGACCATTTTACCTACCCAGGCCTCCATGCCATCCTCCATCTTCCCTTGGCACTCTTTCATCAAGGCTGTCCCACCTGACATCCATATGGAATGCAATGGTGTTCATATTGAACAGTGATGTGCCACTTGGATCACATAACCTGTCCACTGTTTCCATAGGCCCAGTGATCATCACACTTGGGTTTTCAGTGTTGGAGGTCTCATCATTGACTTGCCAACTTACCATGTGGACTACATGTCCCATTGTGCCACTCACAGGAGTCATAAGGCTTACACCTGCATTACTTGCTGCTGCAGCCTTCTCCAGTGTGTTCTTGCATACATTCTTGACTTCTGCTGTTTCTCTGAATGCAGCTCATACCACTTCTTACTGATATTCTTGAATTCATGTGCCTTGTGACTAACCTCCACATGTGACAGGTTATTAATTTTTGTGTAACTGAACTCTCATGCTTGTACATTCAGTACATGAAAAGTAGTGTAGTCATGCACCATGCACAAAAGACTCTTGTAAAACCTGAGCCCTAAAACTGCATGCTGAGAAGTAAGAGCTCGGAATGAAGTATAAAAAATGCTCTGTAAGCCACAAGTGCAGCATGCTATGGTCAAAAAATGCTATGGAATACATGTTCACTTGTTGTGCCATGTTACAGTAGTTATTATGCAAAAGTTACTACTATCAAGCCTTCAATAGATGCACAACACCATTGAAGATAGGTTGACTGACCTAGACTGCTATAGGTCTCTGGATATGAAACTAGCAGGTCAGTAACACAAAGAAAGAAAGTGAAGGAATGATTGGTTCATCCCAGGGGAATTGCAGGTAGAGAATCAAGAGAATGCAACTGCAGGGCTTACAGGACTCCTTGGTAGTTGATCTAGAAGAGCTCCTAATGCTTCAGACATGGCTGACGAGCACAGGACTTGATTCTTCTAGGATCAAGAGAGAAAGAGAAGAGAGAAGAG
>JBBPTO010002358.1:0-11065 GCA_038094155.1 Pulveroboletus cf. aberrans
CTATACTTGTGGGACTTGACTTGGATGGCATCAGAATCAATGAGAAATGAGTTCTTGAGACTTTATAAGGTGACCAAAAGTGATGGGATTTGATGTGAACCAAAGTTCAAGTTACAATGTTTATAGTCTGGGAATAGCTGAGACTTTGTACATATCAGGGAACGTAGGTAAAACTAGGTACATGATTGAGAAACTATAACAACAGAAAGAGACTTGTTACATGACTAATGGGATTGGATCTGGTGGACTCCTGCCTCCTCTATGAGGCTCTAAGTATGAAATGAAATCTGGAACTCACCTGATGCAGATACTATAAATCCCAGATGGACGGACACCAGGGACAGGACAGATGACATTCAGATCTTGAGGGAATGCTATGGAGATGACTTCATCAGCATCAGGAAGGATTCAGGAACTGGAAATATTGAGGGATCACACCATGGGAGTGTACAGTCTCCTACAACACGCCCTTCTCGAGTTGGCTACAGGCCACTCAATCTATCTCTACTCTGACTGTGTCAAGTAGAGAGCTCTCTTGGACTTCGAGTCCATCAAGTTGCTGTGTTGCCATCTCATATCAAGTAGTATTGGGGTTAAAGACACATTGGAGGGTTTAGAGCCTGGGTAAGTCAGGTTTATTATCTGTATGGCTCATATGTTACACCTCTCAGCAACTTGAGCAATTCATTTCCCATCAGTTCCATCACTCTTCAAAAGGTACATCTTCTATCAACTCATTCAAAAACCATATATACCATCTCTCCACCCACTTCTAGGCTGTGGCAGAACAGTCCTATGGCAGGAAACCTGCACTGTGAATCTGTCAGGAGATTATCTCAGACACACAGTAGGTCACTCTTACTGTCTTGGCTGCTACAATGTAGGTCTGGTCACAGAAGATTTCCCTATCAACTAATTAGGCATATATCACTGAACTCAGTGGGTAAACCTTACTGTGAGTCTCCATTTTCCACTTGATCAAATGCTCAGCATAAGGCCAGAACCCCTCATCAGACTTGCGATCACCAAAATATGTTTGCAAGAATAGGATGATCCAGTGATCCACCAGCCCAAGATGCTCCAGCCTGTCATACAGGCTGGTGGGAATGTGATGTTCAGAAACTCAAATGAGAACAACACAGATAGACTCCTTTGCCAGTAAGCTTCTCACACTGGCAGTGCACATGTAACACACATGCCAGTGAAGTGATAGGTGAGTAAGATTTGGGAATCCAACAAACCAAATGGAATTGTTGACCGAGTGAAAGGTATATCAGAAAGAAGCAGGTGGGTGAGGCAATGGAACATGGAAATGTGGGGAAGGTAGCAAGTTCAGTTCTCTCTGGCTGATATCAAAGAAATGGACAGCTTTTTAAACCATACAAGTTATTGAAGGGTATGAGAAGAGAATTCTGAGTGGGTTTGCCAACATCGTTGTACCCAGCACAGAGGTTGAGCAAGATCAGGTTGGGGTATAGGTCAGTGACTTCTGTGATTGAAATCATGCTGATGGATCACACAATGTACAGCTCCACCAGGTTGTCATGTTGACTGCTGTACTTGAGGAGATAATTTATGAAGCCCTTGACCATCTCATCATGCCAGAGTTGAACTCTGCAGTACAAGTATGGTTGGAGCCTATTGCAATATGAGTGACTACTGTTCATGTACACTGTGACATTGCTAGACTGACCATATGTGAAATTGTTTACCTACAAGTGTATACAGATGGACCATAGGCTTGTCCTTTAGCAAAAGGCAAATTTCATGCTGGAGTTCAGTGGGGAGATGAAGGGGCTGAAGGCACATTGTCACAGTAAAAAAGGTGACCTGTGAGGGAATTGTGAAAGGAATGGTCAGCCAGTGAATTCTGTGTGTACTGGAACCATCTTATAATCCTGGCAGCAGGCATGATGGCATGACTCATAGCTTCTGCAGTCACAATATTCTCACTCAGATCAAATAGATTCAATGAATACCTGGGTCTGCATTGCAGGTGAGTATGGCAGTTTTGGAGACAAGCCCACATATTGCTGTCAGCATGCCAGTGATTGGGCATTCCCCTCACAATTATGGCAAGGTACCTCACAGTGTCCCTGAGTCAGTCAGCTGGGCATATTCAGCAGCTTAATCACAAGTTCCTCCACTGTTACTAATTGGGGTCCTTGGAGTCAATGGCAAGACTGTATCACTGGGCTGGAAGGGTCTAGCCCAGCCTTGGTCAGCTACACACTCTCAGTAGAGGCTAGGCTAGCCCATCTATTGAACCTCGACCCTTTGGATTCAATGATGAGCCAACAGTGGCATGGCTATAACTGTAATCTGGTGGCAGGACTGCAACTGTGACATGGTTGTGGCAAGGAGCATTATGACACATGTATACATACCCACACATCTTTCTGGAGTTCACCAGAAGTTAGCTGAAGATATGCTGGCATGAAATTCTGGCTGTAATAAAAGGCATTGTTTTGAATATTAGGCAGTACTCAAATGGATGAAGATGAAGTTTCATTTCCATCTTCAAACTTATCATGAATGCTGGCCAGCCCTCTCAGGCAGAAAGCCCAGAGACCATAGCAGGAGTGCAACAGCAACTCATTGCACTCAATCAGCAAGTTCACCAGCTGCAAGCTTCATGAGAAGAGATGGAAAGGATAGATAACCAGTAAGGCCTCAATGACCTTGCAACCAACATGAGCTCACTTCTACCAAATGTCTGCCATAGGTGTAACTTGATGGTCTGGCAGGTGCAAGATCAAGCCATCCAGAGGTTAGTGAGTCTCTCAGATAACCCCCACAATCTATTCCAAGAGGCAGACCATCAAGGTGCAATGGGAGAATCCAATGTTGAATCCAGTGTTAGACACACAGAAGAGTATGTGGCTTTTCTAAGATCTGGTGTTCATTGCCTCATTACATTTAGAGAGAATCAATTATTTATATGCTATCAGTGTCTGATGCAATGTATCCCTCAGTTGCAAGAGTGGGTTGTAAAGCCAGATAATGTGGATAGATTGGACACAATCTTCAAGGAAGTGAGTAGCAAGTTCTTCAAGTTCACCATGCTGAGTATTGTGCCTAGCTCTGTGATGGGGCAGATGCTGCCCATGCAGATGATGCTTCAAGGCTCAAGACTGAGGTGGGAGTTTGGCTAAACATAGCAGAACTACCTGCCAATCCTCACATATCACCTCACAACAAAATGGGTCATGGGTTCCACAATGATGCCATGGCAAAGCTTCTGTGTCCAGTTGAGTACATCTGGAATAACACTGAGTAAGCCTCTGACTAAATCTTGAATGCTAACTGAGCATCTCTGCTTTCAGACACTGACAGAAGATACAGAACTGGCACCCCAACTTTCAACTGACTGCACACTCATGGCCATGCTGCCTCTATAAGGATGGTCAATACAATCCACAAAATTCAGCACAGGGGCTTTTTATAAGTGCTCTGCTGGTTAAGGTGCATGTACTCACATTTTTATTGAATGGTTGACCCAATGGGAAATAGGTGTTCAAACTGCTTTTTACCTCTCCCAGCTCAGCTGAGCAAGAGGACAGTACTCTGACAGAGTTCATGCCCAAGTGTCAGCATGGGGAAAGACATACTCACATGCACATGACTGAGTTGATAAAGATAAAGAAGGTAGATCCAGGAGCCATTGCATATGTCACTGTTCAGGTGAGAATTCAGATTATGTGCCAGCAATCAAGCATTCAGTCCATCTTCACCATAGCTACATTTTGCATTGTCAAGTTGCAGGCCATGGAGACTTGTGGACATTCTCTTCAACTACAATGTATTTTACAACACTATTGTAAGATGATTCAAAGAGACTGAAGACCCAGAGGATAAGCCCTCATGGACAACCTTATACTTTGGTGGAACCAGTGAGTTGTTGCAACTGGCCTGCAATTATTCAGAAATTAATTGGATCATAGTGAGGTTTTTGATCCCTTGAATGTCAGTTCATATGCTCCAGTTGTGATTGACAACATGTCAGCAGCTGCTTCATTCAAGAGGCTTTAACTCAGAACTGACACAACACAGAGCATGCACAACTAGAGTACACCAATTAGATATTGCTTAATAGACATGCACTTATGGAAACTAGTCAGATATGAGCAACTCAACAGCAATTGTGACCGAGTACATCTTGGATATGACAGGACAGGGTCTGCAGGTGTGGACCATTCTACAAAGATCCATCCCTCATATACTGGTTGATATAATAGCTTATCATGATTTGGTTGGTGGGCATGGTAATCAAACACATCTTTGACACAACAGGACAGGCTCTGTGGGTATGAGCCATTCTACAAAGATCCATCACTCATATGCAGGTTGGGAGAACATATCACCATGATTTCAGCTGACCAGCAATTCCATTCTGACCTACAATGTCCTAGCATCTCATGTTTATAGCTCCCCACTACCCATGGCAGATGGATTTTCCTGTGCAATGAGTTCTCTGTCTAGTATCATGGGCATTAGGTCACTGAATGGGACTACATATAGAACCCTGAGATCCATATGCACATGATCTGCCTGTAGTGTATGTTCATGAGTAGCATCAAGGTTCTTTGAGTTACATAGTTATCCAACTGCTGCAATGATTAGACAGATGACACACTACAACCATCTGACAGTGATATCTATGGCTTTGACATATTGTGGACAACTGTCATATCCTGCACATCCGAGTCAACTCTGCCCTCTGGAACAACTCCACTAATCCCTCCAGTGACATCTCACCAACTCCCAACCTCTGAAACTCTGGACTTATCCTAGATATCTTTACCTACTTTCCTTGTTCTGTATTTAGATTAGTCTTGTCCTTCTGATTCCTCTGACCCTGTGCAGCACAGCTCCAGCAAACTGTGCTACCAGTGCACAGCTCTGGTTATGACTTCTCCAACTCTTACCTATTTACATAGCCTCTGACTTCCTCTATATATATACTCCAACTCTGTATGTAGATAGCTCAGCCTGAATATCATCTTAGACTCTCTCTTCCAATCTCTCTCCAGATTCTCTGATGCGATCTCCAACCAGAGTTTGAGCAGAGGAGATCCAGTCTTAACAGTATATTCAGGCTTCCATCCATACTGTCACTACTCTGACTATGACCCCTCATGCCCACATCGAGATTTTAATCTCAAGTCTTTTCCCTAGGCTTCCCAACCAGAACATCTTCATCACTAGAGATGTCTCTGTACAACCCCGGTTCCTCCAGAGTTGTCCAGCTGAAAGGTTGACTCATGGACCATCCAACTTTCCCTTGGGAGCTGTGTTACTCCCTGACCCCATCTGTACTCTGTCTAAATGCATCCACTCATTACTTATGACTGGTACCATCACTCTCAGTCCACTCTGACTCTGTTTGGAGATACACCAATCTCCTCACAACTCCAACCTCATCTCCTGACCTCCGACCCTCCTGATGGTTACCCATGACCTCTGTACCCCTCTGAGTGCCTTGATGGCATTTCTGTCCCTCTGACCTGTTACGTTTTATCCCGGACTATGCTTTTCCCTTGACTTATCACTTACATATGCATGGGTATAAGTCCCAACTTGGACGTTTATTTCTTTTCATCACTGACTATGATACCATGACTCATCATCCGTTCCCTTCGCACTTCACGTGCCTCTTATCACTTGCTCTGTCAGCAATTCCTTCCACCATATTCTTTCACATTCCATGCCCACCCTGAATTCCCATACATATATATAAACCCACATTGTCGCACCTATGCTCCTCAGTCTAGTCTTACCCTTTATCACCATTCTCTACCTCCTCTGTACCACCGCCGGAATACATTGTTGTTCCCACTCCTCAATACAGGCCCAAGGGTAGCCTTCAATACCTTCTTGCTCTTTGTTGACAACCCTTAATTGGGAAGTCTCCATCGTCAACCTCATCCCCGAGGTCTCCTTGTCACGACCGCTTATGCAGGAGTTACCACCGTTAACTCGGTAGTCCTTGTCGTCTGTCCTCAATTGTAGGCAGACTCCTTTGTCCACCGTTAACTCGGAAGTCCCTTGGCTGCCGTTAGCTCAGTAGCAACCCTTGTCGCTGAACCTCGCTAGTAGGTAGGCTCCTTGTAGATGCCTTGCAATCATCAAGCTCCGTCGCCTCTCGTCCACGGTTTAAAAACCACAGTCCCAACGGTTCTACGCCCGCCCATCCCCAGGTCGGCCATAACAAAAGACTAGACTACTCTTTGTCCGGCTACTTTCACGTAAGCCGCCACCATTCACCCCTACCGCCCCTCGTCGAACCCCCTTTGTGGAGAATCCTTTCGTACCCCTTGTGCACCACCGCCTCAAGCGGAAGACTCCTCTGACGCTTCTGACCAAGAAGCACCCACCCCTGTCACACAATCCAGTGCTCCTTCGAGACCTTCCCCGGTCGCCCCCACTATCCCCATCATTCCATATGCCCTTCCGCTCGCTGTCCAACAGCGCATTGCTTTACAGAGTACCCCCCTTGCCCACGCCACCATGTCCTCTTCGAAACCCGTTGAACTTTGCCTCGCTAGGCCCAAAGCCTATGATGGGGAACCCTCTGAAGCCATCTCATGGCTTACCTCCGCCCACTCATACATGCTCGTCAACAAAGACATCTACGACACTGATCATAAGAAGATCGGCTTCCTCCTTTCTTATATGAGCAAAGGCCCTGCTAAACTATGGGCCGAGTTCAAGTGCTGCGCTGCCCTTGAGACTGATGACTTCGGTACCCTCAAGGATTTCATCAAAGAATTTCAAGCCGCCTTCGATCGAGGCAACACTGAGCAGGCCGCCCTCTCCTGGCTTGCTACCACCCGCATCGAGAAGATGACTCAACTCGATGACTACATCACCAAGTTCCTTCTTCACGTCGGAAAGGCTGGTTTCACCTATCCCCCACTTGCTGCTGATGCCGCCGCCCACTGTACCTTGATCCAGTTCTTCTGGATCAGGATTCCAGTCACGCTCATGCACAGGATTAATTCCATGGATACTGTACCTTCCACCATCAAGAAATGGATCGCGCAGTCCTCCCACTTTAAGGCGCAGTGGGACGAGGGAGACGCCATTGCCAAGCAACACTGCAGAACCTCATCTATCCAGACCCACCAGTACTCGAAACCCGCTTCCAGACCACCCCGCGACCCCGATGCCACGGACGTTGACGTCGTCCGCATTCCCAAGTTAACTCCTCAGGAACGAGAACGTTGCTGAAAGGAGAACCTTTGCTTCCATTGCCGTAAGAAGGGACACAGATCCCTCTCTTGCCCCACCTTCCCTTCCACTCCCATGCCACAGGTCAAGAAAGTGACTAAGGCCGAGATTTCCGAGATCCCCAAGGATCTTCTGAGGCTTCAAGAGATCAAAGATGACAATGACGATGAAGCGCCAAGGAAGACCTCCATTGGAAGGGTAGACATGCAGTGTTTTTGAAACAGGAAGTTACTTCGATGCATGACTTCCCTTCCTCATCCAGTGCCAATGTAATTGTAAACGCCAAAGATAAGCAATCAATGAGAATCCCCATTCAACTCATTGACCCCTCACACTTGATGAAAGCTGTCGACACCTTCACCATCGTAGACAGCGGTGCAGACGTCAACTGCATCGACTGGGGCTTTGTCCGCAAACATCGCCTACCCACCACTTGTTTAACCACGCCGATTCCACTCTGTAACGCAAATGCTTCCATCAATCAAGGAGGGTCTGTACGCTTCACTTGCACGCTGTTCTCCAACATCAGAGGGATAGCCCAACGTTCCGAGTTCTACATCATGAACTGCGGAAATTCCAATGTCCTTCTTGGTATGCCATGGCTAACCAAGACGAATCCAGTCATCAACTGGACCACCCGTACTCTTGACATCCCTGAATCCAAGGACGAATCAAAGGCTTTATACAAGGCCTTCTCCTCCGACACCAAGCGTCATTACGATCACCTCAATCGTACTGCCCCTCGACCACCTCGTCACCACATGATCCATGAGGTTTACAACGAACGCCTCTGGGACTACTGGAGTCGGCCCACCGAGACTGAATTCACCATCAACCACATCCTGGACTACCATTATCAGCATGGGATGTCCACCAACCATTTTAAGAAAGCTGAAGGATATATTATCCCCAACTTCAACTTCATCACTCGAGTCAGTACAGCCACTGAGCTCGCCACCGCCGCGTTACCTGAAAAGGCCCCCATCATCCTTCCGAAGGAATACGAAGACTTTAAGGAAGTCTTCTCCAAGGAAGCCACCAACCACGTACCCCCCTCACGTCCCTATGATTACGAAATCAACTTCGATGATACCTTCGTTCCCAAAATAGGGAAAATCTACCCCTTGTCACCCAATGAACACAAAGCCACGGAAGATTTCCTTGAGGAGAACCTCAAAGCCGGAAAGATCCGTCCCTCAAACTCACCACAGGCCTCCCCCTTCTTCTTCGTTAAAAAGAAGGATGGCAAACTTCGCCCTTGCCAGGACTACCGCTATGTCAATGAACACACCGTCCAGGATGCCTATCCCCTCCCCCTCGTTTCTGACCTTGTCGACAAGCTCAAAGATGCCAAGGTCTTCACTAAGTTCAACGTCTGCTGGGGCTATAACAACGTCCGCATCAAGGATGGCCACCAGTGGAAGGCAGCCTTTATCACACACAAAGGCCTCTTTGAACCCACTGTCATGTTCTTCGGTTTGTCCAACTCCTCCGCAATGTTCCAACGTTTTATGAATGATTCTTTCCGTGATATGATCGCTGAGGGCTGGCTCGTCATCTACATGGATGACCTCTTGATCGCCTCTCCCAATGAAGCCACCCACACTGAATGTACCTGCCATGTCCTAGAACACATGAAGGAGTTGGATCTTCACTTGAAACTGGAGAAATGCACCTTTGCCACCACTGAGGTCGAGTACCTTGGTCTCATCGTCAAACCCGGTCAGATCGCCATGGATCCCATCAAGCTTGATGGGATCACATCCTGGCCTGCACCCACTACACCCAAGGAGGTACGATCCTTCCTGGGATTTGCCAATTTCTATTGTTGGTTCATCCCCAACTACTCCTCCATCGCTCACCCTCTTCTTGACCTCACCAAGAAGAACCTCACCTGGAACTGGACCCCAGAGTGTGACATGGCCTTCTGCCATTTGAAGGACTTGTTCTTGTCCAAGCCCGTCCTTCAGCTTCCCGATCCCACTTGTCCTTTCACCATCGCCACCGATGCATCCAAGTATGCTACCGGTGCAGTCCTTCTCCAGACCGTTGACAACGGTGATTGGCACCCCTGTTCTTACAGGTCCTCCTTGTTCTCCCCTGCGGAAAGGAACTATGACATCTATGATCGTGAGCTCCTTGCCATCCTCTGTGCCCTCAAGGATTGGCGTCAATACCTCCATGGTGCATCCTTCCCTGTCCAGATCTTCACAGACCATAAGAACCTCACGTACTTCCACACTGCCCAAAACGTGAACCGCCATCAAGCTAGATGGCTCCTTGACCTTGGAGATTACGATCTCAAACTCCGCCAGGTCCCCGGGAAGCTTCTTGCCACTTCTGACGCCTTGTCATGTTGTCCCGACCTCTATCCCACCTCCGACCCCAACAATGAGTCCACCATGCTCCTCCCACCATTGATGTTCATTCAGCTCATCAACAGTTCCCTCCGAACCCTCATTGAGGATGCCTCCGAGTTGGATCCCTTAGTCCTTAAAACCCTCCAATCCATTGCAAACGATGTCCCCTCAAACCTTTGCGCCCGTCTCTCTGACTGGCAACACCGTGACGGCGTGCTCCTCTACAAGAACCGCGTCTATCTCTCCACCAAAGACCTTTGGCAGAAAGTCCTACTTTGCTGCCATGATCATGAATCCACCAGTCACCCTGGATATCTCAAGACCCGTCAATTGGTCTCCTCTGAGTTCTGGTGGCCCAGTCTTGCCCACTACGTGCACAAGTATGTCGAAGGTTGCACCACGTGTCAGGCCAACAAGGCCAACACTCACCCCACCGTACCCCCGCTCACCCCCATTCGCTCCACCTGCACCCGTCCGTTCCAACAGATCTCCTGTGATCTGATCACCGATCTCCCCATGTCTTCAGCAGGCTTTGATTCCCTATTGGTCATGGTCGACCATGGGCTTACTAAGGGGGTAATTCTATGCCCCACTATGAAATCTGCCACTGCTGAGGGTATCACAACCCTCTTCTTCCACAAAGTCTACCGATGTTTCGGTCTTTACGAAAAGATCATCTCTGACAGAGGCCCACAATTCGCCTCTACCTTTGCCAAAGAGCTCGGAAAGCTCTTGAACTATGACCTTGCCCTCTCCACCGCGTACCACCCCCAGACAGATGGGGAAACTGAACGAGTCAACCAGGAAATCAAAACCTACCTGCAGATCTTCTGCAGAAATAACCCGTCCTCATGGCACGAACTTCTTACTCACACTGAGTTCGCGCACAATCACCGTCCTCACTCTGTAACGGGAAAGTCCCCATTCTACCTCATGATGGGCTACGAACCCTGTGCCCTACCTTCTATTGTCCCCAATACCAAGGTCCCCATGGTGAAGGACTGCCTTAAGTCCCTCACTGCGTCCCGTGACAAAGCCCTCACTGCACACGAACTCGCTCACCAGACTATGGCCCAGCGCACCACATCCAAGTTCCAGCCTTTCGTCAAAGGAGACAAGGTCTGGCTGGAAGCCCGCAACCTGAAGCGGAACATTGTCAACCCAAAGTTTGCTCCTAAACGGGAAGGACCCTTCTCCATCACGGAAGTCCTGTCCCCCATCACGTATCACCTAAAGCTCCTGACCACCTGGAAGATCCACCTGGTCTTCCACACTTCTCTCTTATCGTTGTATCGTGAAAATGACGTACATGGCCCCAACTTCCCATGACCACCCCCAGACCTTGTAGAAGGCAAGGAAGAGTACGAGATCAATAAGATCTTACATCACCACAGAACTCCGTCCAACCATTCCTTCCTGATCTGATGGAAGGGCTATACGGCCGAAGAAGATTCATGGGAATCCGAGCGGAA
>JBBPTO010002359.1:0-11065 GCA_038094155.1 Pulveroboletus cf. aberrans
CAAGAAAGCTGGTCCGTTGAGCATGACAGTTGCAGGTACGTTGTTCGCTCCCGAGTCTCTCCGGCCCTTGGGCGGGTTCGAGATAATAACCGGGGCGTTAGTTAAGTTGACGACATGCTGACGGGTTGCGATCAGCAAACGTGAAGCAGGTTTTATCTATCGTTCTTGCGGTAGTTATTTTTGAACTGTCGATATCGCCGATGAACGCGTGGGGCATCTTACTAACACTAGTGGGGGGCGGTTGGTACGCTAGTGTTGAATATCGGGAGAAGAAGGCACGACCACGATAACAGAAACTACATTGGCGAAACCTCGATGCCTCCGTTTCTTCCCCTACGCAATTGCCGCCGACCTCTGTGCAGGCTTGTGGAGCATCGACACATCTAGTTCACGTGCTATCCTCCGCAGCATGCACGTGGGCCCTCCCCACATTGCTACCTCTTTCTTCACGACGGTAGATATACTGACGTACGACAGTCTACGCTTTTTCTCGTTTTCAACCCTGTACAGCTTCCCGACTTGGAGGCCCGCTACACTACACATGCGTATATGATCATGTAGTCACGTTTCCGTGGGATGATACCTTTCAATCCCCCTGAAATGTATATCTTCATTGTGAGATTAAGTACTGTGGTTGTTGATACAGTAGAGCGCTGGCTCCAGGTTGGAAGTTATTAGGAGCTACGGGCAGAAGTTTCGAATTCTTATGGGTTAGTAAATTCAACGGTACGATGGTCACCTTTTCCCCCAAACCCGTGTGCATCGATACCTCGTTTCATTAACACCGGCAGTTGCATTTGACATGCGAATCTGTCACCACCACGTCAACATTTCCAGATTAGAAACAGACGGGCATGATTTAGCCGGCTACTAGTATGATTTACTCATCGCTGACCCTTCGTAGCGGAAGCGACAGGGTCAGATGCATTCAAGAATATACCTCAATGATGAGTAAATATTTACGGAACGACTCATTATGAGCATTGTTCAATTGATCAGAATAAAATATGTAAAATAAAAAATATTCGTCTCCATGATGTGGAGGATTCCGGTTACAGGTCTGAATACTATGATACGATCAATACAGCACGAGAAGATCCGGGACCTAGTACTAGACACAGTATCTCAGTGACAAAGTCGGGAGTACGTATATGGAAAAATCCACAAGTCGGGCGGAACCTGATTGCACACGCCGTAAGTACTGGTCATTGTAGTGCCAGTTTTCGCACTATCATGCATACTATCATACTATGAGGCTCCTCAGATGGACCAGCAACCAGCCGTTACGGCTGCTTGTCTGAGATCCGAGGATAGACTGACTTGTCTCGGCGAGGACATTTGACCCGTCGTCAAGGAATTGAGCTTGAAGTGTCAGTGATAGCCAGCTACTACTGTAACAGGTACAAACTGCGCAACGGTAGAAGTATGGATTTTGAACATGCACCATGGGTACTCGCTCACTATTCTCAGCGTGTGTACTCAGCTGCGGTCCAAATGCATCATGGAGTTGAAACGTTGGCAATTCACCGCGACGCCGCCGGGCCGAGGTGTCCACATGGTACCAGTATGTGGTGCATGCGGCGCAGTGCCACAGTTAACCGGCTTCGCGACAACTTCAGGATAACATCCCAGAATGACTTTCTCGCTGCTCCCAGCACTTCTTTCAGGACTTACATACTACATTCTTAGTACTGAACAGGAGGTTGGCAAATTCGGATGGCCAGGTTTATTCGTTCTCCGCAGTCAGTCCGTATGTTTTTCTTGATACGCGAAGTGCTACCATATGATGTCGATGAACCCCCACTGGCACTTAGTGATGCCGCAGGAACTATCTGCAACAGATCCACCGGCCCGCAGATGAGCTGATGGCGGACCGTACCGGATCCATCTGTCACCCAAGTTTGTGCTGTGGGACTACTCGGTATACGACCTTGCTACTTATGTAAATAGTTCTGCAGACCAGAAGATATTATCCTCGAGTTCGAATCCCCCGATCTTCAAGGTATTGCAGCTGACTCAGTACTACTTACTTACAGTAAGTGATTCCTCCCCAATTAACTTTCTTCGGCTCTCTAGTATGCCAATATCGCTTTACAGCCACCACTTGTGCTCATGTCAACTTCCGTAAAGAACGTTCTCGTCGTTGGATGTGGCGCGGTGGGTTCCATGTGTACGAATAGACATCCAATTAGAATTGGACCTCGACTCACGTTTGGTATCAGACTCTTATATTCTCCAACGAAGTGGTCTAGCGCATGTGACGGTTGTTGCTAGAAGCAACTATGATGCCATTCAAGGTGAGTTGAGCTTGATGGGTGGTCTGGTAGAGAATGTGAAGACGAGGTATTATTTCCTGACTAGGAAACGGCGTGAACATTCAAAGTGAAAAATACGGCAACACCCCCGCATGGCGTCCAGATCGATGTACGTCGTCTCAGTGTCATCTCCCTTGTCCGTCCCGACCCATCCCATATCGCACATTTGAAAGTGGTCAGATCAGTCAAAGAGGCTGCAGATACCCAGTACTCTTATGTTGTGCTCACTGCCAAAGCCATACCAGAAATCATCAAAACACCGACCGTTCTTGAAGCCCTCTTGTCCTCGCCCTATACTGATCAATACGCCCAGCCGACATACGTCCTATTACAAAATGGCCTTGGCCTGGAGCGAGACTTGTATGATCGCGCAAAATCTCTTGGCCAGGGAGAGCCCAAGATCATAAGCACGGTCGTATGGATCGGAGTGAATCTCGATGGTAAGAACCAAGTGTCGCACAATCACTTCGTGAGTATCTTTCTTTTTTCGGATTGCACTCGCCTCGTTTCGCTTAATACATGTTCGATACCACTCAGGATAGAGTGACAATCGGGATATATAGACATGGGGATCATCTGACCATATCAAACACGGAAGAGGAGTCTGCCGTCCTGCATGGGTTTGGTGACATGTTAGAAACAGGAGGCACTGAGTTGACCATTGTTCCTGAAATCCAACGCTACAAATTCGCAAAGACGTTCTGGAACATCGCTTTCTCGTCTTTTGCGGCGCTCACAAATTCACCTTTGACAGCAATATTTCGGCCAGCACCACCGCAGCCGGGCAGTACGGATGAAGGGCAGTTGAACCCGTATAGACCATACGTAGCGCGGATCACGGAGCGCTTCGTGAGGGAAGAAACGATACCCGTCCTACACTCGATCCTGGAAGAGATGCTTACATTAGGTCAGTTTCGGGATGATCGTCCCTAAGTATGCTTCCATTCTAATATTCTCTGCAAAGGCCGTGCGATGGGTTGGCCAGATGAAGAGGATGGTCTGCCGTCCCGTGTCGTGTCGGAAACGATCTCGTGGACGGCTTCCGTACACAGCAGTCCCGAATCAAAAAACACTCCTAGCATGCTTGTTGACTATAGAAATGCGAGTCCCATCGAGGTCGAACCCATGTTCGGCGAAGTCGTCAGGATGGCGCGTGAAAGGAATGTTCCGGTTCCAGTGGGTAATCTGTGTCTGTCTTCGAGAATGACAGGTTGACGTCAGCATGATACCAGCGCATTGAGACATTGTATGCACTACTGGTAGTGATACAGAACCAGATTCTGGGAGGATTCAAGACGCCAGTAAATTTATAATGCTGATGTTTATTGAACAATCGCTGCTCTCTGGAGGGTAGTCTACGAAGGGATAAAGTTCAAATGCATTTAGCAAGTACGAGATGTGTTGATACGCTTGAGTCACGTGAAAAAGTCACTGTCACGCAGTAAATAGTTTTGACGCGCAAGTGCATCTTTTATCGATGAGGATTATCCAGATAGACAATGAAATTTCCTTCTTGTCCACGTTGAAGGCGCAGGTCTACTTCAGTTTCGTTGTTTTCCCGTCATCCAGGGGGTTTCCCAGCCAGATTCAGATGGGTCTGTTCAATCACCACGACCTTGACATATTCTAGTCTCTGGACATACGGCGTTTGTTCGGATCCGATGGTTACGCGCTAGAGCCCAGAGTGAAGGATAACGGGACGCCCACGTGCCACTCATGGACCTCAAGAGCGTATTTGCTCCGCTTCTTCGAGTCGGGGCCCGACGTTTGGATGCATCTACGAGGCGGTGTTTCGCGGCTTCTCAGTAGTGCCTGCGATTCTTTTCGCGTTCAGTTTGTTGATTGACCCATCAGGTAGAGTTTTCGGAATCTTAACGCTGGCTTTATCGGCCATGCTACGTAAGTTGTATTCATGTTTTATTGAAATGTTGTGCGAAGTTGTCATCATCATACTGTTTTCGCAGAGGTGGTTGGTTTTCATCGAAAGGTCCACCGGGCGTCTGACCGGTAGGATAAGATAAGATAGCGCGGGCGGCAGGCTATCCCTAGCCACACACATGGCCATACACAGCATCGGAACAACGTGGAAGGGGCGAGGGTTCCGAGTCGAGTCATACATTCGCATCCTCACTTTCTCTCCCTTCATCGATGAGTAACAGAGGTCGTGGTTTTGACAGAGGAAGGGGTGGTGGACGCGGTGGTGGTGGTGGAGGCGGAAGAGGATTTCCTGACACTCGTGGTCGTGGAGGTCCCCTCCCCCCTTTCCGCGGTGGTGACCGTGGTGGTGGCGGCGGCGGCACCAGCGGCAGGGGATTCCATGACCGTGGTGGACCTAGGGGACGTGCCCGAGGAGGGTACGCATTCGATTTGTCTTTCGAACAAACGAGTACAACCTCTTCTGCAGTGTTTTCATGCGCGGCCAACGCGCGGATATCGACCGACGTATTGCAGATGACTCGGACAAGGCTCTCGTCGCCACATTATCAACCTCGACTCGGAGTCCTGACCCTGACAGCATGCCTTTGCGTCCAAATTTTGGGACAGAGGGGAAGGTTATCAAGCTGCGCACAAACTTCTTCCCTGTTCGGGTGCCCAAAGGCCCTTTGTACGAGTATGATGTAGCCATCACCCCTGTGTCGGGGACCGCCGTCCGTCGGGTGAAAAGGCGCATTTACCAGCTTGCCGAACAAACAATGGCCTGGAAGCAAGCTGGCATGACGGGCAAGGTGGCACACGACAGCAGTGCCAAACTCATTGCTGCCTTCCTATTACCTCAACCCTTGACAATCAAAGTTCCATACTATGACGAAGACGAGAGTGGTCCCCCCCAACAAGGTGGCAAGGAATTTACGCTCACGATCAAATTTATCCAGGAAATTGATACTTCAAACCTTGTGAGGTACATGTTATGTCTCTTTTGCGTTTCACTAGCACCCTAACATAGCGTAGTTACCTAGCGGGTCAAGCGCAGTTTCGGAATTATGACGTATTGCCTGTCATCGCTGCCTTGAACATCGTTCTTGCGGCTGCCCCAGGAAGGACAGGTATCATGGTTGGAAGGAATCGATATTTCTTCCGTACTGCGGACCGCCCACACAGCTTGGGTGGTGGTTTGGAAGCGTGGAAAGGCTTTTACTCATCCATCCGACCTGCCTATAAGCAACTGATGGTGAACGTCAATGTCTGCACAACAGCCTTTTACACCCCTGGTAATCTGGCGAAGGCGATGATTGAGTTCGCGGAATCCTCATTTGGCGCACGGATGGAAGCGTTCTGCAAGAGTGTAAGAGTGAAGACCATCCATCTCGGATATCGGAAGACGGTCAAGAAGCTTGCACGCTACAATGCAAGGACATACTCGTTTGACACCCCCGAATACGGACGTGTTACTGTGGAAGCATATTTTAAGCGCAGTAAGTTTACCCAGATTCTGCTCACTGGCATTCCCTGAACGTTCTTCAAGAATACGGTATTAAACTTGTTCATCCCGATTTGCCGCTCGTCGATGTCGGTGGGCAGAAGACAAACTACCTACCTCCAGACGTTTGTGAAATACTTCCCGATCAGCCATTTCGTGGAAAACTGACGGATGATCATACCGCAAAAATGATCACTGTAGCGTGTCAACCTCCTAACGTGAATGGAGAGGCGATTGTCAACCAGGGCCTTAACCATCTCGGACTGAAGACGGCCGGGCCCGAGCTCCAATCTTTCGGCGTAAGCATCGGTCCCGACATGGCTGTGGTTCCTGGGCGCATTCTACCCAAACCTGGGATCAGGTACCACATTAGCGTCGCTTCTATCGACGACAAAGCTTCTTGGAACCTAAAAGGGGTCAAATTCGCGCTTGGTGCACGCCTGGAGAAATGGACGGTTCTGGTGATCAAGGACGGTTTCAACGGTGAATTCGCTGGTTCTTCTGATCCAGAGCTCCGCGAAGTCGTGACTGGCTTCCGCGGCATGTGCAACGTGAGTGGAATGCAGGTCACGACCGACCCCACCTACGCTACAGCACAACTCCCGCCCAAGAGTCAATCCGACCCCATGAGGCGTGCAGCTATCGATACTATCAGAAATACACTTTTGAGTGTCAAGCCAAAACCTACTTTGCTCTTCGTCATGCTGGCCAGCCCTGACAAGGCCGTATACGAGGGCTTGAAGCATCTTTGCGACGTCTTCTTAGATGTAGCCACTGTTTGCACCCAGTCTTCCAAGATTCGCAAGAAAAATCCGCAGTATTTCGCAAATGTGGCACTGAAAGTTAACATGAAGATGGGCGGCGTCAATCACAAACTAGATCCAACCAGTGCTAGTGGGAGGTGGTTGAACATGGCACCTACCATGATTGTTGGCATGGACGTCACACATCCAAGCCCTGGTAGTGCCGTAGGGACGCGTAAGTGTCTCCTGCTACCATGTGCCCTCTTTGTCATGGACTTGCATTCTAGCGTCCATTGCAGCTGTCGTTGCGAGCATTGACAGCAACTTTGCACAATATCCAGCTAGCCTAGAAATTCAGGAATCTAAGAAAGAGGTATTGTAACTTCAGGATGCCACCATCGCTCCATTAAATTTTCTGAAAGATGATCACGAACCTCAAGAACATGATGATCGACCGCTTAAAGCTCTTTCAAAAAAAGAACGGAAAACTTCCGGAGCGCGTTCTGGTGTATCGTGACGGTGTTTCGGAGGTGAGGCGTGCGTCGCCGTTCATTTACTAGTGCACTCATCCTCTACAGGGCCAATTCAGCATCGTCAGGGAAGAGGAACGGCCATTGATTCTCGAAGCATTCAAGACCCTCGGCGCTCTTAATGCGCCATACAAACCCAAGCTCACGATCATCATTTGTGGCAAACGCCACCACACGCGCTTTTATCCCACTGAGGAGGACAGTGCTGCTGGAGATGGAAACCCTCGCCCAGGCACTGTCGTTGACCGTGGCGTTACCGCTATATATGATTTTGATTTCTTCCTGCAAGGTCAGTGATTAACCCACAGCTATCCGTCCTGCTGTTGATAGCAGAAATAGCACACGGCGGGTTGCAAGGCACCACTCGCCCTACTCATTACTACGTTGTCCACGATGATATCGGCTTCAAGGCGGACGAAATCCAGACGCTCACCAACTCTCTCAGTTACATGTTTTCCCGCGCGACAAAGGCTGTGAGCCTGGTGTCCCCTGCCTATTACGCGGATGTAGCCTGTGAGCGCGGAAGGTGCTACTTGCGGAAGCTGTTCCATGGATACGTCGGCAATGGAACAACTAGTGGCAGCGGAAGTGCGAGCACTGAAGATGTCGTTAAAGAAGCCACAAACCTATGGCACAGCGGGGTCACCAAGGCAGGCCTCAGGGACAGTATGTTCTACCTCTAAGAGAAGGAAATTGTTTTTGACCAATCTGCTCGTGCAATGTACTCACTGCGGTTTCTTCGCGTCGCCAGAGTATTCATGTCGTGTTCTTTTTGCCGCTGGCCCTCTCTTCTCACCTGCATGTCCACATATACTTCTGTCTTGATTCCTGACCTTCCTGGTAATTGAATTTGTGTTAATATAAGAAAAATTTATGCAAGCAATGCTCGGTAGACTACCAGAAACTTCGCAAAGATGCATGTCATTGCATTATCGAAATTGTAGGCAGTTCTATAGAAGAGACCTGTGCATTTTGTTGTTGATCCCTAATTGGTTTCCGTGCATTTAGCCTGTCATAATAGAGAATTCGTCTGTCTAGACTGAAAAAGCAGAGGAATATGGGTTCACATACACTGCGAGCATGGAGTTTACATATGCTGTGATGTGTGAGTATGCTAGACTGTATGGCGACAAGCCCAGGCTTACATTTGCTCAATATCACGCCGGGGGCATTTGATAGGAATAGTGCTTTACGGTTCTGTATATAACACTGGAGAGAGGAATCAGTTCCAGTTATGCACACTAGTTGGCAGACTCACCAAGATCACCAAGGCGAGTGAATTTATGCTGTGAAGAAAGAATTCGAGAGGGTCATTAGGTACCATAGGTAACCACAATGTGTAGACTTACAAGGTAAACAATCCCATGTGGACGAATACAACAAGCAATTGCTTAATGAGACTCGTCCTCCTATAACAAAAAATGACAAAAGTTTCTCAAAATCGAACAATGGTGTCGTACCGAATTGTTGTTGGCCGTAAGTAATACATCACAGAAAGTGTAATTGTTATATCGCAGACTGCACTTGCGACAGCAGCCAATGGTGCATACTGAAAAAGGTCATCAATTGTTAACGTTCGATGAAAACGTCAATACGCACAGCCGAATTATACAATACTGCATTAGTTGGTGTCTGAATACTATTATTTGGTGATGATCAACTAGGCGTAAAACACGTCAATGAATTCGGTACGGACAGTTCGGCAACGGTTGCTGTGTTGACTGAAATTAAGAACGATTAACAAACCTCGGGAAGGGTAACCCACTTATCCCGAATCCTACCAAAACACTAGTCGGTCAACATCAAGGCTTGATGGGCTATTTAACACACCTAACTGAAGAGCTGCGGATACAAGCTATATAAAATTCAGCTTTAGTCCTTTCTTACACGAAGGAGCCATACCACCGCCAACGTGATTACTTTATTTTGACCGCTGACTTCATGAACCTCATATTTCAAACGCATCAGGCACTTGAGACCACAGACTTACTTATCCAGACTCTATAAGCGTAGAATCTAAAAAGAACATGAGCTTGAAGAATATACAAGGAATAAAATACATGTGATGCTCATACACTTGAACAATAAATGTGATACAGTACTTGAAGTACTGAACCGTCAGTATTTCGTAATTTTGCTTGGTCTGACTACTCACAATGAGTGAGATGGCTAACTTTGCATTCGATTCCTCATGAGCATGCGAAAAGGCTGGACTGGACTGACGTACCACTATCACCCTAGGGAATGGGAAAAAAAAAAAAAACAGGATTAGTGAATACGTCACGGAGAGAAGAAGTTTTTTGATCTACCATGAAACATAATAGGAACACGCCAGGGAGGTATTCATACGACACTCAACCAGTCCTTGGTAGAAAGCTGTGGCTGAAGAGATAAAGTGTGCTGTGTCGAGTATGCTAACATTGGAAACAAACGGATCTTAACTCAGGCTTAATACCGCTGGATGACGACATGCAACCCACGCAACAGTGTACACCTGGACAGTATTCCGAGTCAATTGTCATCTCCTTAGCCTGATAATCGTCCCACTTACCTGAAGCCTCACAATGGCTTGGTCCTGAAATGTTTGGACGTAGAATACAAATTGGCAAATTTCGATGCCGTACAAACTGAAATCGAGGGACCGCTTTCAACCAGTCAACGTGTTTGAGGCAAGTTACAGCGACGTACAACAATGCGATCACAAAACCTGAGGATTTTCGCGATGTCGCACGAACTTCAATTTATGATTGCGGTATGTGTGTAAAAAATGTCACCTACCAATGTAGCCAGGTCCCCACATAATTGTAAACGGGTAAACGGTGGATGCATCCATGGCTGGGAAAGAATCTGGACCTAGAAAATGTAGTGCTCAGTGAGTGGGCGCTTCTGTGAGTTGGGACAATGGTCTGAACCGGTCAAGACGGCCTTGAATAAAATGTGCTTGCCGAAGGACCCTTTTTTGCCTTTTCGGTCCACCGCCATCCAATCACAGCACTCAAAAGGTCTATGAAATGTCGTTTAGCCGTAACGTCACTACAGGGTTTGCTGAAGCACTCGGGGAACCCTCGAGAGTTGAGGCTATAACAAATTGCGTGCATGACCCACTTCTGCTCGAATTTTTTATGCAATACAAGACCATTGTGCGGCACCACGGCTAAGCAACGCACGAGGGTGCCATCATAGTTGTGACGCTTACGGTTCGACCAACTAAGGTGGCGCCACTAAAGTTAGGTGGTTGTTTTGATCAGTACGTCATTTTGTAGTGCGGCGCTCTATGAGGACATCAACAGTAATGTAGGGTTGGTATTGAATACACCGTACCCGCCAGGGAGTCCGAAAATCGATTGTCCTATGCTATTTAATTTGGTCATTGATACACTTAGCATGGTGAACAAGGTAACAACAGTTCATGACGGTAGACCCAGTATGCGGCAAACCAAAATGCGCCTTTCCCTGCGTTTTTCGCTCCTTACGTTGAGGAGGGCCCTGGATTTCCTTTTTTTGTGGGTTGTCGTCCAATCAGAGCTCTGAAAAAGATTTGTCAAGCGGTCACGGTATACAGGCCTGCAATGCAGATGTGTGTGCCAGTTTCTTCCGTCGGGTGTAAAACTCACGACTATACAAAGTGTTCGTTGAGTGTCACCCTAGCATGCGAAGTACCATTTTCCATCATAATGTAGGTTTCTATACCCTCCAGAGGGCCTGTTGAATGGAACACCATAGAACGAATACCTCTACCCCAATTAGGGCCGCTGTACCCTCCATACCTGACGACAGGGAAATCAGATCGCTTGCAAACATAGCCGCACTGGCACACACCCGGAATGCTTATTGAAGCAAAAAATCACACTGAACGTTGGCTCACGGGCGCACCATTCATTCCCATGATCTAGGAGTTTAGTCACATTTTGAACTCCTCTCGTTATCTAGAAAAGTCACCGTGACCAGAGACGACAGCGCGCAAGTTCTTCACGTGGGTGTTGAGTGATTTCCAAAATTCGATGTCCCTGCCATGTGATGTTGGGTCGCTTGAGGCCTGGGTAGAACCTTGCCCTAGCG
>JBBPTO010002360.1:0-11060 GCA_038094155.1 Pulveroboletus cf. aberrans
AGGGAGATGAGATTTTGCTATCAGAACAGGCAACTATGTCAAAGCAAGATATGTTGCAAAAGGCTTCACACAAATCTTCAGTGTGGACTATGAAGACACCTTTTCACCTGTCACTTGATTTGAGACAGTCAGGTTCCTTCTAGCTCTGGCAGTGCTACATGATTGGGAAATATCAGCACTAGATGTCAAAACAGCATTTCTGTACAGAGATCTTGATGAAGAAATCTACATGATGCAACCAGAATGTTTCATAGATCCCAGGAATTCCTTGAAAGCCTGTCTGTTAAATAAAGCCATATATGAAATAAAGCAAGCTGCACTCCCATGAAGAGATGGGAATGTAAAGATCTTGGAGATGTAAAGAAATACCTATCCATGAGAATAACAAGAGATCAAATCAAGCAAACTCTTGTCCTGGATCAAATTACCTATGTCATCAGTCTGGAGCTTTTCTAGCTCCACAACTGCTGTGTTGGGTTAACCCAGACTCAACTTCACCTATTTGAAATAAGTGGAGCAGCATGACAGATCCCATGATGTCATTCTGACATCATCAACCTTGTTCTAGCTACATCACACACAAGTACATATAGGTTCCTGGATGTACTTAAAGGTGATAGGTGCCATGATGTAATTAATAACAAGATTTATTTCTCCTTGAGATCAAGCTTCTAAGAAGCTCACAAGGGTTGATCTCATCAATCTCAACTAACTCAAACTTGGTCACAAGAACTTTAGTCTCTATCTTAATGAGCATCCTTGACTCACCTCTCTCTTCTCTGCCCTGCACAACAGGAGTACCCTTGTACCCTCCTGTTAATTTTGGCCCCAGTGTCTGCTATGTGGCCATATGAACCTGTGGAGGGAGCTGCTCTGAATGCTGTGCATGTATCTATGTAGAAGGTATTGTCATCTGCATGCACAACAGCTGCAGGCCCTTGTGATGGATGAAGGAAAATGATGTGGTATGCTTCAGCCACATCATGTATCACTGCCTCTGAGTCTGGTGGTAGTTGTGTGATTAGCTGGAATAATATGGAGAATTTGCCCCATGTAGCTAGGAAAGAATTGGGGGTGATAAATGAATTAATGGACAGATTTGGAAAGTGAGATGAAGTGTTTAGAGGAAATGAGAAGCTTTGAATGATGAGGAATTTACCTGGGCATCCTGTCTTGGTGATGATGGATATGGGAGAAGATTGGTAAGATATAATGAGAGAGAGGAGTAGTGAGTAAGAGAAAGGGCCTGTGTAATGTCCTTTGTCAAGTTCTTTCTATATGATCTTATAAAATTTATTATCATATGTGAAAATGGATGGTTTATTAGGTGGGGATTGGGTAGTTGCTATGGATGGAAAATCTACTAGGAAGCCATTACAAAAGCCTATGAGAATGTTGATGAAACAAAAGAAGACACTGGCTAAAAGAAGTGCTTGATCTCATGTATTAGGTTTGTATGGGGTTGCTGAAAAGCAGGTCCTGTACATGAGGGAATCTCTGGGCTTCATGGGTCTTGGAGCCACATCCTGAGCATATGTATAAGGTGCAGTGAATGTCAGCACATCTCTGAGCATGCTGCCAGTGAGTGCAAAGTTGTTGCTTGCCTGATCATGAGAAGATGTTGATACCAATGCATTCAGCAAGGGTATCATGTTTGCCATGCCATGTGTGGGTGGCAGTGCACTTCCCAACATTGTAGAACATGTTGACTGGAATCAATTAGAATCATCCATGTGCCATTGTATAGACCTTGGTGTGGACTAAGATTTCTTAGCAGCATTAATGGGACTTCCTTCTTGAGCTCCAGCTTGTGAAGTGGAAATTCAGAAGGATTCAAAGTGTGAAGAAATTCTGAAGGAACATATTCATAATCTCTTTCTGCAACTGAATCTGCACTCATGTAGGCAATAGCTTCTCCAGGAAAGGTAAACAAAACAGCAGAGTTAATTTCATCTACATTTACATTTAGGAGGGTGCAAGGATACTCCTGTTGTGCAGGGTAGAGAAGAGAGAAGTGAGTCAAGGATGCTCACTGAGATAGAGATCAAAGTTCTTGTGACCAAGCTTGGGTTAGTTGAGATTGATGAAATCAACCCTTGTAGAGCTTCTTAGAAGCTTGATCTCAAGGGAAAATGAATCTCATTATTAATTACATCACAGCACCTATTGCCTTTGAATACATTTAGGAACCTGTATGTACTTGTATGTGATGTAGCCAGAACAAGGTCGATGATGTCAGAATGACATCATAGGATCTGTCATGCTGCTCCACTTATGTCAAATAGGTGGGGTTGAGTCTGGATTGACCCAACATAGCAGTTGTAGAGCTATTAAAGCTCCAGACCAATGACATCATAGCTGAGTCATAAAGACTGCATCTAGATCATCATGTGGTCAATCCTGAAGTGTAATTAAGTTTACACTTTAATTAGTCTTGATTGATGTGTGAGTCAAGCCTAATAGTCTGCCTATGTCTTTAGTAACATGAATAGCGTATCACCACTGCAGTCTGCCTGTATTAACAGAGCACAAGACCTAGTGTTTGATTCACAGAATCTCAACACTAGGAAATAATCATCTGGAAAGGGTTCAACATGTTGAGAATCCAATGCAGCTTCATGCAGAGCTTGAATAAGGCCCTGTACTGTGTTGTCTCTGCAAAGCATGTACTCTGAAAGTGTCATGATCCATACTTCTCTGTAGCTCTGTCTGACAGATGTCCAAAGTGTAATGGTCAACTCTGGGGTGGAAGGATGCTGGAAGGACCAGAGGTCTAACAGAGATAAGACAGAGCAACATGCGGAGGTGATGAAGGCATAGTGGAATGGATATAAGGAGTTGTAGGGGTGAGGACTTGGCACAGGACTTATGTGTCACACCCTTGCTTAGTGTCAGACCCTCATTTCAGAGATGGAAGGGACATGATGAAGAGAATATAAAGAGAGGAGAACTTTGTTGAAATCAGATGGAGTTAGAGGAGTGGAAATCAACATAACAACATCAATATTCAAACTGAGAAATACATGAGGGGATTATAGGAGTTATATACTATGAGATCAGATCAAAGTCCAGAATGGAGAATGGAGGAGACGATATGTAAAGGTACAGTAATGGTCAGAGGTCATAGGGTGCTAAGGGGTGATGTACATAGGATGAGGAAATTGTCAGGATGCTAGACTCCTCTGGGGCTTCGTCTGACGGAGGTCCAAGGTATATCAGTCAACTCTGGGGTAAAAGGATGTTGAATGGACCAGAGGTCCAGTGGAGATGAGACAAAGTGATGTGTGAAGGTGATGAAGGCAGAATGGGGCAGAGATAAGGGATTATGGGGGTGAGAACTTGGCACAGGACTTATGTGTCATGCCCTTGCCTACTGTCGAATCCTCATTTCGGAGATGGAAAGAAACATAGTGGAGATGATAAGGGAAGGAAGGAAACTTCATCAGGATTGGACAGAGTTCAGAGGAGAGAGAACATCATTGAGTGACTTCAATAAAGACGTCAAGCAACATCAATATTTGAACTCAGGAGACATGAGGAGATTACAGGAGTTATATACTACAAGGTTGGATTGGAGTCCAGAATGGAGAATGGAGGAACCATATGTAAAGGTACAACAATGATCAGAGATCATAGGGTACCAAGAGGCAATGTACATAGGTCTAGGGAATGAAATGTAACACAGGAGTAATCATAGGAATGGAGCATAGGTCAAAGGAATGGAGCGAACATAAGAGGAAACAAGATCCAGGCCAATCATAATTGGTCTGACAGGGGAAGGGGTTCTGGTATTGGATGTCCAATGAGTGATGGGATGGAGTCATTCAGAGGAGACCAGAGGTGAGGGAGTCAGAGTCAGAGGTGGCATAGAGAGTATCAGAGGAATGATTGGAGGTGTGGGGATTGGAGTTAGAATGGGATATGACAGAAATGGAATGTAACACAGAAATAACATAGGATGGATCATATAGCTGAGAAATGGAGCAAGCTTAAAGGGGAATAAAATCCAGGCCAATCATAAGAGGTTTGATAGAGAAAAGGGTTCTGATATTGGAGGTCCAATGAAAGGTAGGATGAAGTCCTTCTGAGGAGACCAGAGATGAGGGTGTTGGAGTTGGAGGTAACATAGGGAAGTTTGGAGGTGTGTGGAATGGGGTTGAGATGGGATATGACAGTGCCCCCCAATTAGGGCTGAGCCCTTGAGGCTCGAGGTCAAAGTGTAGTGTTTGATGGACAATGGATTTTGTTGATCTGGTGGAAACTTGGGAGCATCCAGCAGAGTTTGAACCTTGTTGCACTGTGTATAAGGCACATTTGAAGAACAAACTTGCCTTTCATCCACAACCATCATGTCCAGCAGCTGTAAAGTGAATCCATCTGATGATGAGGTGAGAAAGCTGCAGGAGCAGCTCACCACAGCACAACAAAGGTATGAGCAGGAGTAGGCAGTGCATTGCGGGCACAAGGTGGAGGAACTGGAGTAACAGGAGCATTGTAAGGAGCCATTGAAGAGAGGTTGAATAACCTAGACTGCTATAGGTCTCTGGATAGGAAACTAGCAGGTCAGCAACACAAAGAAAGAAAATGAAGGGACAATAGGTTCATCCCAGGGGGAATTTGTAGAGTAGAGCTCCACAGAAGAGAACCACAGGACTTACAGGAGGTGAAATGGATGATGATCTGGAAGAGCTTCTATGCTTCAGACATGGCTAATGAGCATAGGACTTGATTCTTCACAGATCAGGAGAGAAGGATGAAGAGATGATCACAGACATGGCTGGATCACTGAAGATGACAAAGAACTGAACTTGAGATGGATGGAAGATAGACAGCAGATAGATAAATGATATTGTGCTCCATGTGAAACACAGTTTTTTTTATAGTCTGGGCACACCTGAGACTCTAAATACATGTAAAGAGCACAACCAGATTGGAAACCAGATCATTGGATCAATGTATCTGGTGACCGGATTGATGAAACTGGATTGACTGGATGTACAAATGAAAGTGTCTGGCATAGTAAAATGAAGGTTTGACTTACCAATGGGTGACAGATGAGGATGGATTGGATTGGATATGAGGAACCAGATTGTGCAGGATATGCAGGATATGCCAGATACGAGAACAGGGAACTACCATTCCCTACACCGTTGCTCCTTAGGTCCATATCTGGTCATTCTACATCTATTTGACTTTCACTAGGTCATTGTTGAGTCATCAAGCATCTGTGTCTATCTGTGTCCAATCTGATTTCAGTCCACTCTACTTGTACATATCCAGTTCCCCATATCCATTTCTTTTCAATCCAGTCCATCTATCAGATAGTTTTCTACTATACTTATAGTGTACTGGATGCTATGTACCGGATGCTCTGTATTGTGATCCAGTCATCAGATTCATGTCTCTTTTCCCTTCTTTATGTTTATTTAGAGTTTCAGGTGTGCCCAGACTATAAAAGTTGTGTTTTGCACACAGTGCTGGACAATTAATCAATCATCTATTACTCACTCAGAGTCTGAGTCTTCAGTCCTCATCAATCCAGTCATATCTGGATCTCTTTTCCTTCTCTCTTGATCCTAGAAGAATCAAGTCCTGTGCATGTCAGCTGTGTCTGAAGCATTAGGAGCTCTTCTAGATTGTCTACCAAGGAGTCCTGTAAGCCCTGCAGTTGCCTTTTCTTGATTCTCTACCTGCAATTTCCCTGGAACAAACCTATCATTCCTTCACTTTCTTTTTTTGTGTTACTGACCTGCTAGTTTCCTATCCAGAGACCTATAGCAGTCTAGGTCAGTCAACCTCTCTTCATCTGAAGCCCACTGTAAACTAGGTCTCTGAATAGGAAACTGGCAGGTCAGTAGCACAAAGAAAGAAAGTGAAGGAACAATAGGTTCATCCCAGGGGAATTGCAGGTAGAGAATCATGGGAAGGCAACTGCAGGGCTTACAGGACTTCTTGGTAGATGATCTAAAATAGCTTCTAATGCTTCAGACACAGCTGACAAGCACAGGACTTGATTCTTCTAGGATCAAGAGAGAAGGAAAAGAGATCCAGATACAACTGGATTGATAAGGACTGAAGACTCTGACTCTGAGTGAGTGATAGATGATTGATTAATTGTCCAGCACTGCATGCAAAACACAACTTTTATAGTCTACACACACCCAAGACTCTAAATAAACATAAAGAAGGGAAAAGAGACATGAATACAGTGACCAGATCACAATACAGAGCATCCAGTACATAGCATCCAGTACACTATAAGTATAGTAGAAAACTATCTGGTAGATGGACTGGATCAAAAGAAATGGATATGGGAAACCAAATACATATGAGTAGAGTGGACCAGAACCAGATTGGACATGGATAGACATGGATGCTTGATGACTCAACAATGACTTAGTGAAAGTCAAATAGACACAGAATAACTGGATACAGACCTAAGGAGTGATGGCTCCTTACAGCATGAAGAACATGAATGGAAGGAGTGGAGGCTCACAAGGAGTGCAAAAAACAACAGGCAGTGGAGTATCACAAGATGGAGCTGGCACTCACAGAGGTGAAGAGGAGGTGTGACAAGGCAAGGGAGTGGAGGGTGAGGGAGGCAGGAAAGGGGAAGGATTGGGCCACTGGTGATCAGGTGTGTGGTGCATTTGGAGCATCAACAGAGCTAATGGAGAGTCAGGAGGACCCAATCAAGCTCAAGTCAGATGTAAAGAAGCAGACCAGCAGAAAGGGAAAATAGAGAAAGTAGGAGGTGGATGGTTGTGACCAGTGCCAGAGGCAGGGAGACATGTGTGTGCTGCTGTCAGGCATGAAGGGGACAGCATGCATGGGGTGCATCAGGGCCCACATCAGCTGCACAAGATCAGAGGAAGAAATAGAGGTGCCAGAGTTGCCAAGGGGTGGAGAGAAGAAGAAGCAGGCAAGACCCATGGTGGAGATCACAGCAGGGTTGTTGAGTATGAGCAGAGGGACAGAAGAAATCAATGGAGCACTCCTAGGAGTGCTTCAGGAGATCATGGATTACCTTGGGGTGATTGCAGAGGCGGTAAACAGGGCTCAGAAAGAGCTCCATGGAATAAGAAAGGAGCAGGCAGGTTGAAAGGAGGGTGAAAGGGTGGAGTGCACTGAAAAGGAGGTGCAGATGGAGGTGAGAAAGAAGAGAAAGAAGAGGATCAGAACAGAGGAGAATGAGAATGGAGATGTGGAGGGGGAAGAAGAGAACAGAGGTGAGGAGGAGGAAGACAGAGGTGAGGAAGAAGTAGAAGAGTGAGTGTAGGTAATGTAAATGGATTGTTTTTTCTTTTTCTTGTGAATGAATGAGCATGGTTTGGAGTAAAATGAAGGAAAAAGTAAGCTGTCAAAGAAATGTAGTGTTGGAGGTTTTCAGAGATTTTGTAAGTGTTTCAAGATGAATGAAAGAGAGTGTAATGTTGCTACAATAATTCAATGGAAGACTAAGATGTTTCAGAGATGTAAGGAGGAAATGGAAATAGTATCAGAGGTATAAGGAGACACAGTATCAGAGGTGTCATTAGGGAGGATGGAGGAAAGTGTCAGGATGCTAAACTCCTCCGGGGCTTCGTCCGATGGAGGTCCGAGGTGGATCGGTCAACTCCAGGGCAAAAGGACGCAGGATGGGCCGGAGGTCCGACGGGGATGAGATGGAGCGAGATGTGGAGGTGACGAAGGTGGAATGGGGCGGGGATGAGGGGTTATGGGGGTGAGGACTTGATGCAGGACTTATGTGTCGCACCCTTGCCTACTGTCGGGTCCTCGTTTCGGAGATAGGAGGGAACATAGTGAAGAGGATAAGAGGGAAACTTCATCGGGATCGGATGGAGTTCAGAGGAGAGAGAACATCAAGTAATGTCAAGAGACTTCAATATTCAAACTGAGGAATACATGCGGAGGTCTCGGGTTTATATACAGAGGTATCGGATCGGAGTCCAGAACAGGGAATGGAGGAACCATATGTAAAGGTACATAACGGTCGGAGATCGTAGGGTACCGAGGGGCGATGTACATAGGATATGAGAATGGAATGTAACACAGGATAGATCATAGGGACGGAACATAGGTTAGAGGAATGGAGCGTACATAACAGGAAATGAGATCCGAACCAATCATAATTGGTCTGACGGAGGAAGGGGTTCCGGTATCGGATGTCCGATGGGTGATGGGACGGAGTCCTATCGGAGGAGACCGGAGATGAGGGAGTCGGAGTCGGAGATGACATAGGGGGTATCGGAGGGTGGTTCGGAGGTGTGATGATAGGGGTCAGGACGGGATATGACAGAAAGACAGGGTATTTGGAGGAAGAGGAAATAGGGTTGGAAGGAGATGTACAGGATGAGTTGTTGGCCATGAGTTAGGATAAATAAAGAGAGTCTTGGTGGGGATATGGAATGGGATAGATCAGCAGAACATCACAAAGTTGGGACCAAGGAGTGATTTGAAATGGATTGGATAAAAACTTGGAGGGACTTCACAAGCTTTGCTAGATCAGTGATGAGCAAGTGGAGTCCTTATTCCTCCCTTATAGGGGAGACTTCCCAATGTCTCGTAGATACAATGGAGGGATTTCAGAGAGAAAAGGAGGGACATAGGAGAGAGAGAAAGATCATTCCAAGGGTAATTGAAAATGTGTTGGAGGGGATCCTGCAAGGTCTTGAAAGAGATTCAAGGAGATGGAGACAAGTGAAGGCAATAGTCAGGGAAATAGTCTCTTGTAGTGAATTTACCAATCAGAGAAATTTCACAAAATTGAAATGACAGATAGGAGGTTCAGAGAACAATCTGAAGAGCATGGAGGTGGGTGTCCACAAGGCTGAGTAGTGTCAGAGGTGAGCAGAGAGTAGATGAGGACACCTTGCAAAGAAAGCATTGGGAGCAGAGGGGAAATGACAAAGCTAGGTGCATAGTGGCTATATAGATACCTTACTCATCTGAGTGTTTGAAGTCAAGGCATACATATATCCAGCATCATGGACATGAGTTATGATTGCATGAAGACCCAGTTCAGTCACTACTTGAAGTAACAGTGTGTGTTACAGCAGAGAAGGCACAGAGATGGTTCAGAAATGCAGAATATGCCATACTAGAGTGATTGCATATTGTACAGGTGAACACATGCTGCAAAAACAAAAAGGGTGGAGATGGAGGGATACAGAGCAGTGATAGCAATGATACAGTTGACACTTACACCTGGTGTGACTTGATTGCTTGGCAAAATTTGTAGTATGCATTGAGAAATGCCTCACATCCTAACTTTGTAAACCTACCATTGTCCTGCCACTCATAGAGTCAATGACAGGTGCCTCGGGTTGGTTGGTCTTTTGTCCAACAGGCACCGGAGGTTGTGGGGGGTCTGAAAGCAGGGTTATCGAGTGGTCCACAAGATTTTCCCCACATAGATCATCATCCAGCATGGACATAGGCATGGAGGTTCTGGCAGGAACTTTGATGGTTATTTTCGTGCTGTTGATAGTTTCGGCCACCTTGACGGCTTCCTCAGCCTTTTTAGACTTCGTCGTGGTGCGTTTTTTCCTGGCCATATGTGGTCTTTGTAGCAGAAAATTAGCGGTGGCCAGGTAGTATCTTTCCGTCCAGCCACGACGCACCTCAGATTTCTTGCGTAATCTCATTAGTTTCGCACACCTTGTAATGCATATATTCTCCGATACTCAGCAGCTCGGCCTGTGGATTCTAACACTATGTCTGCCAAATCCTGCGCAGGCCTGGCCACAATCGACGAACTCATTGTCACTTTTCTCGTGGATAATTGTATTGAATGGTGGGGCACTTTATCGGAGAGCATCAAGGAACCTCATGCATCGATTGTACTGCAGGATGACCAAACTCCCCCCGGGTTTCACCCATGAGATGCGCCAGCATCTCTTTGACCAGAGGCCCGCCAAGGATCCGAGAACAGGTGTTCCCATTCTCGATTTCGATAACTTTTGTTGTGGTACATCCACCACTATGCTGGATACTGTTCAGACGATCGTGATACCAAATCTCTAGGGGCACACGGATTCTCTGCCTTGATCGTACGTCGGACTCTCTCTCTGTCCGGCACACCCCAAAAGTGCCATCGAACTGATCCGACCGACCGTGACGCTCCAACCGACAGAAAACTAGAGTTCAAGGCGAGCAGCACAAACACCTCGTCCTCTTCGACACCGGACCCGACTCCAAGTCCATCGTCCGCAACGCACGACCGCGATGCAAACCCGCATCGACGACGTCCACACCGTCGTCCTCTCCCATTGGCACAGCGATCATTCAGGCGGGATGCTCGCCTTTCTCGGGATGCGCAGTCCCACCGCGCCCGAGTGTGTCGTCGATCTGCATCCGGATCGTCCACAGGCGCGTGGGATCGCTGTTCCGCCGACGTACGAGACCGTCATCGGTCGGCTGCCCGACGACCCGACGTTTGAGCAGATCTAGGGTGCAGGGGGGAGGGTGAGGACATCCAGGGAGGGACATGTGGTCGCGGGAGGGACGGTCTATGTCAGTGGCAAGATCCCGAGGGTGACGTCGTTCGAGGGTGGATTGCTCGGGGGGATGCGGTTCCGCGAGGAGGGTGGGTGGACATCCGAACCAGTTCGTATTTCGTCTTTTGCCTGGCGAGATCCCACGTGTGAAGTTAGTTGGTCGACAGCATCTGATGGACGAGCGGTGTGCCGCCGTCGACGTTTCTGGCAAGGGCTACGTGGCATGCAACGGATCATTGAACGACTCGTAGACATTCGGTAACCTAGGTGTTCGCACGCGGGTATCGTGAACGTCGTCAAGGACGCAGTGACAAAGTTCGTCAGACCTGTCTACATGGTGAACCGTGCCTTTCTCCCCCGTTTCCTCGCTCAGACCATTACCCAGGTGATCGGCGGACTCCATCTTGCCGGTCCAGAACTCGTCCCTCGCATCCCCGACACGGTCGACTTCTTGGCGAACCAACTGCGGCCCGCGCCAGCTTATGTGTTGCCGATGCACTGCTCCGGGTTCCAATCCAAGATCGCGTTGGTATCAAAGTAGACGTTCGTGGAGATCGTGAG
>JBBPTO010002361.1:0-11058 GCA_038094155.1 Pulveroboletus cf. aberrans
GGGCATTTCCCTTGACTTTTGACTAACAGCTAGTCTAGCCATGACATAAAGTATCCATAATTAAAGATAGTGTCCATCATTCCATTATCAGCAGGGACAGATCACTGACAATAAAAAAAGGAAATATAACCATCACCACACCACATCCGGTTATATAAATGGGTGGGGAATGGTAAGTACTTCAATGAAAAGAGAGGAAACCAGACCCAGATGGACCAGATACATATGATGGAGGGTGGACTGGGACCAGATCAATAATGGATAGGACACGGATGGTATGCAGCTTGAATGCATGCTTGAGAGAGACTGTAGATGACCTAGGAAAAGTCAACCGGATGTGGATAGACTGGATATGAACCTAAGGAGCTACGGCTCCTTACAATGGTGAACAAGGAGTCTGCCTATGATTGAGGACAGACGACAAGGACTTCCAAGTTAACGGTGGTGACAGAGAAGACCTCTAGGTGAGGTCGATGATGGAGACTTTCCACTTAAGGGTGGTTCAAAGTGACAAGGAGTAAGAAGGCATTAAGGCTACCCTTGGGCCTGTATTGCAGAGTGGGAACATCAATGTATTCCAGCAGTGAGGAAGGTACAAAGTAGGAAAATGGTATGAGATAAATGGTAAGACTAGACTGAGGAGCATGTATGTGACAATGTGGGTTTATATACATAAAGGAGTTTAGGGCAGGCATGAAATGTGGAGAAATATGATGGAAGGAATCACTGACAGAGCAAGTGGAATGGAATCGCATGGAATGTGATAGAAGCGGACAGTGAGTCATGGTATCATAGTCAGTGATGAAAAGAGATAAACGTCTGAGTTGGAACTTATACCCATGTGTAAGTGATAAGTTTGAGGGAAAAGACATAGTTCAGAGTAAATCATAACAGTTAGCAGCATCAGCAAATCACTTTTTAGCTTGCTAGCCCTGGCTAGCTCTCCATAGCAATCCATAGCAAGGTCTTCCATTCCATAGCTCCATAGCAAAGATAGGGGGAATGTAACACAATGTTTTCAGTATTAATATACATTGAAATTTTTGTCAGACAATCTTTTTATATATTCCAGCTCCTGTGCAAATTTTAAAGACAATAAATACAGATATGGTAGCAGGGCAATTGAAGACATTTTGATTAAAAACAGTGTTTTACTGATGCAGGCAGATGTTCATTTATCCCTAGCTTCATCAATGAAAACAAGAATGTTTGGATCTGGCACATCCACAGCAATGCAATTCATGTAGATAGCATGTGCCTCTTCATTTCACTCTGCAGCCACAGAGGAAACAATCTTCCAAGTGACACCAAGGTGTTGAAGAGTTCAATGAAGACTTGAAAGCAAAGCAAATTTTTGATGCTTGACCCAAAGTTTGCACTGAAGTTCATCAAGGTAGATGGTGTTGGAATTGTAAATGGTAGTGGAGATAAAATCAACATCAGGAATTTAGCAAATGTCTTATGTGAGCTTATACGTCACTTATATCAACTTACGAAACTAATTTGACTTGTCACCTGCAGCCGAGCACGCCACGCAAATGAAGACCAACAAGACAATGAGTTCATTTTGGAGCCCTGTCTTGCCTGTCTTATGGGTCTTAAAGTGCTCAACAGATCCATGAAGAGTGTAGAATCGGCAATAAATTCTAAATACATCAAACAAAAAATTAAGAAAAATATCAATTGAGTAACATAGTTTACGAAGCAATTTTGAATGTGTGATGGTCAGCATAGCGGTTAATGTAGAAACCATGAAATACATCTAATGTGTTATGAAAACAAACATAAGGAGGCACCCGTTCATCCCCAAAAATAGGAAGTAAGTGTGCACTGCAGACAACACTATTGAGATGGATTACCACCAAATTTCATGACCTGTCCTCAAGAAATGACAGTGTGACCATCCACATTCCTGTCACGTTATCAGGCTCTTCCCCAACCTGGTCAAACCAATGAATAAGAGCACAAGAAAATATCTGTGCATCAGTGTGAATGAAAGAAAAGAAACAGAGGACTCGCGCAATGTCCATGCCAAGCATCCCCTCCCATGACTTGTCTGTGCTGACATACACGCAGTCATAACATGCCAGGCCAGATCGCCATGATGGAACGGCATGGATAAGTTCACACCACATGCTACCAATGCTGCATGGATTGCTTGGGGCCACAAATGTTGCAGTGGCAGAGTTAAAGACCTTGACTTGTCCAGTGAAAGGGGGCAAGCGATGGGCAGTGGGTATGTGGTTGAGTTGTTCGGATAGACTGGAGGCAATTAGACTTGAAAGTGATGGCACACTGAGCTCTATAGCAAGCGTGAGGGCGTTCTTTGCCTGGTAGTGAGCTTGGAAAGTATTGAGTCCAGAGTCACAGAGGCTAACAATAAAACTCTGCTACATACCTGGTGTGGAAACTAGCTTCACATCTGAGTGTGCCAGGCCAGGACACTCATCCACAACACCTGTGTATAAGTCATCATCCTGTCCATCCAAATCCTCACTGTCTCCAACAGCCGCTCATGGTGTTCCTATGTTGAATCACATCCAAAGTGAATGACAGGAGAATTGTAAATGTGTGAGAATACCCACCTGGATGAATGTAGGTGGGATGTGATGCTGGCAGCATTCCTCGAGCTTCGAAGTCGGTATGTGCTGCTGCAAGGTTGTAGAGGTGCTGGTTCGTCCGAATCATCTGTCCAATTGCATGGTGCTTGTTTGAGTGCCAGTAAGGTTTCTTGACTGCTGTGATATGTTTTGATTCTGTGATGGAAGAACATAGTCCATTTGATGCCCCAAACAGATGGATAAGCTTCTCATAGTGCATGAGGGAGTGTTGATGTGGGAGCAAGAAACCTGTGGGATGAATACCAACATCCTTGAAAATTTCACGATATTGATGGAAATGATTCAAGGCATCCTTGAGCTCCATAAGTGTATCTTCAGTGATAATGTCATGTTGCACAATATAACAAAAATCCAACAATGCTGCAATTGCGCGGATCATGTCATCAGGAACATGCCCCTCGAGAGCTGGTAGGTAAACCTGAGAGAAGTGAGTTCTAGCATAGTTTCCATGACCATGATTTCGAGAGGAACCTTCATCAAAGCTTTTGAATCATTGCCTGTCCACTGGTTGAAGCCACGTCCTTGTGGGAATCTTTTCAGCCCAGGGAATGGTGGTGCTGCAGCAATTCTCAATCAAAGTCAAATACTTAGAACATCTCAAAAGAAGACTTGAGTTATGCACACCATTGATTGATATCAGCCAATCAGCTCTTTGCCTCAGTTTTCCCATATCTCAACTTGAGGTACTTGCCGACCCATTCAACTAGGTGGTCCTTGAAAGCACCTTTCACCAATTGATGAAGGATGTCGGGAGCAAGGAGCTGGCAAATATCAGCATGGGGGAAGTTGTCTGTGAATGGCTATAAATAGTATTTGATAGTAGCAAGCAAACCTTATATTTAAGGAATCATCACATACCACAATTTGTGCATCAATGCCCCACTCGTCCCACAAAATGCCAATGGAAAATTCATCCAGGAGTGCTTGAGTAAGCTGGAATGTCCAAGGGGTCCTGCCCCCATCAAGATTATCAGGAAAAGACATACACCTGCTCAATGTAAGCAATAACTATGAAGGATGAGTGAAAGCCAACACAAACCTTCCACACTAAGTCTGAATGATTCCAGCAACCAGGACCTGTTCAGGATAATCAGCAATGTAAGGTCCCAGCCCAAAGACAATGCAGTGATAGTGGTTTTCGGGGCATTTCAGAACTTCAGGTGTTGTCATGCCCAGCTTTAGCGACATCAGTATTCTTGATAATGCAGCATGGAAGAGCTGCTTTTTGAACTGGCAAAATGTGGCATCATCAGAATATTTTTGTGCCACTGTATGGGTTGTAAGTAGGCATAATTATGAACAAGAGACACATACCTTTGGGAACTGCAAGGAAGGCCAGAAGTTTGACCCCTCAGTGATGTGCACGTTGGACATTATTATGGATATTACCAATTGATAGATAGACAGGCCAGTACTCGACCTGGCCAGTTCCCACTGTGATGGTGGTTTTGTCACTTCCAAGTATAATCAGAATGAAGGTTGCACCCTTCGTAGATGCATCTTCAGCCAATTGATCCTGTCTTCGCCATGAGTATCAAACTGTGGTAACGTGGTAAAGATGGCCACTGACTGCCTGTAACCAGGCCCAATCTCCAGACATCAAATTTTGATAATGGCGTGCATTGTTCTCCTTTGAAACATCCCGATAAGGGACGTAGTCAATCTTGCCATCAAAATCAGGATTAGCCAGCATGTTCACAACCAAAGAATGAGCAGGACAGAACCAAAACTCATATGGTTGATCCATCCAAGGCAGACTTTCCCCAGCCAGATGTTTCCCACAGTACTGCAACTTGAAACTCTCCCATGGGATGTCTCTGAGAGCTGTTGCATTGATAGTGTCATACAGATCTTTGTGATTGATAAATGGGGGCAGACAGTTGATGTCAGAGTTGTTTGTTGCATCATTCTGTAGGGAGTGACCCCAAAGCTCGCATAGCCTATTGATATTTCCTGCAGACATTTCTGCTGCACAAAAAAGCAGTTCTGCTGTCTCAAAGTGCAGACATGACTCATATGGGCTCCAGTCATCCAGATCCTTGTTGGAAATGGGTGGAGAAGGGGTGTTTGGGTGGATTGGTTGCCTGTCCACATCACAAATATCAGCTAGCCAAAACATTAATAAGTCAAGCGAATCTTCAAACACAGGAAAGTCACCTATAAGGTTATCATGGTATTCATGAATAATTCCAGGGGCAGGATGAGTTGGTGGTGTGCAAAGGCTTTCAGGAATATGCATCAAGGGGTTAAATGAGTAGCTGTGTGCCGCTGACTGGTGATGCTTGAGGCCAGCAGCTGTTCTGAACCAGCGCTGACAATTTGCATGGAGACATGGGATTTGGCAGGCAATATGTGCATGGCAATGGGAAGCAGACTGGGGCATAGTATGAGGAAGCAAACAAATTTGCAGCATTGAAAGAAAGAAGGATTAGGCGACAACTTTAACCTGAAAAGTTAGTGTGGTGACTTACAGGGACACACTAGGTCAACTTACGCCACTTCAGTGTTCATCAAATTCACTCCTCTTCTTCACTACAATTGTCACCCACTGGAATGGCACGGCCTAAAACACGCTCAAAAAATGCAGATCAGCATCCAGGTCAAGTTGTCCTTGAAATGAGGCAAAAAAGGCATACCACTCAACAGAAACATGACGATGATGCTCAGGCTGAGCGATAAAGACAAGACAAAGTGGTGGCCTGAGAGCAAGGTATCAGGTAAAGAGATGCAAAGATCTCTTTATCTCGTCCTTCGAGGTAAAGGACAGTCCTACCAGTCAAGGGACTGATAGGGAGAGGAAATGTTATGGACCTTGGTGGAAGAACTCACCAAGGGTAAATGGAGTATTTGCAAGGTAGAGGGTCTAGAGGTAAGACAGAAGGAGGGGACTCGACTTTGACTGTCTGAGTTGGATGAAATTCTAACTAGAGAGCGACCATGAGGGAGCTCTCCCTAAATACTTTACAGGACTGTTTGTACCTGTATAGATCTCTATTGTATATGGATAGGAATGAGTCATGAGATATGACTGAATGAAGAAGACATCGGTAGGATATAGATACTAGCCAATGGCATAAGTATCTCGTTTCTATAGAGAATGATGAAACAATATAAGAGTGGAAATGACCGATGATTATACAATTATGATCTAGAACCTTGGTTATGTAATAAAAGAGCAGAAAGCGAATACCAAGTTTCAACATCAGGTGCATCACTAAGATTGTTGAACAAGAGGAGCTAGAGGAAAGGATACTTACCAATCCATCCAAGCCTCAGTTGCTGGTGAAGGGGCCCAAGCTACCCCAGCTGACACGGTCCCAACCTGAGGGCATGATTGAACAAGACGGTAACACTAGCCAGGCCACTGGAAGCCTGGAGGAAGAATATTCTTCCAGCCTGGGTGAGGATGATGCTGGGGATGATGGTCAAGACAGTGAACTCGAGAATGAAGAGTTCAGACAGAAAGCTATCAAGAAGAAATGAATCCAGAAGACCAGCATCCAGGATGCAATCCAGGCTGCCCGAGGCATCAACGAAGAAGAGATATCCACCACCAATAGCCGCCAGCCCGACAATATCCCCAAGGTGCCCGAGAAAGGAAATCAAACAGTGTCAGTCATCTTTTTTCCCATCATTTCATGCTTCTACTCACTGAACTCACTGAAACCATTCTTTACTATTGGGACTGTATCGACTATGACAGTCAGGTGTCAGCAAAAAGCAAGATTGCAGGGATCGATCATACAAAGGACTGGGCTGACAAACTTGCTTTGTTGAAACTACTCACCCCCTGCGTTACTTGGCGATCCAGCATCTACCATGCAAGGAGTGTCTCTGGCACCCACACTGGCATCGAATCACAACCAAAGGTTCCACGCACAACACCAGCCTCCTTCACTCATGCTTCAATTCCCGAGTCCTCAGAACTTCAAGACCAAACAGTGGACTACCTTAGTGGTGATAATGAAGCTGAACGGGAGACCATGCCAAACCCATCTGGCAAGGTAACCACCCACCGGACAGACATTATGGTATGATCCACTTTTACCATTGTTTGCATTGTCATCATGTTTTCCATAGGCCATTTCTGAGGTCGTCGGTAGCTCTGAGCCCAAATCTGTCCCACAAGCTCCTACCAGTTCTCAAATGCACAAGATCACGGGCAAAAATACTCAGGCTCCCGATTCTACTGATGTGAGACAGAAAAAGAAGCGAAGAGATCAAATGGTATGTCTGAGTCGACTAAAGATCACTTTCAATTTTACTAATGAAAGTTGCCAAAGACGGACAGAGAAGATGATCAGCCCTCAGCACCTCTGTCAAAACGCTCTAGAAAAGTTGCATCTTCTGTGCGCTTGGGCAGTGGCACCAACAAGAAGTTCATCAATGAAGACCTTCCTCTCAGCACTACCTCTGATAATGCTTGGCAGCACCTATTTATCTCTACTCTTGCACACTTTGCTGGGGGACATGATGACCCATGGACCATCTCCAATGAAAGATTCATGTCAGCTCTACAGGCCATATGGGACACTGTCTACCAGGGTAAAATTGACCACACAGTTAGTGCTAATGGGCCTGTCTATTATGTCGTAAGTTTTGTTGTTTGTTGCATCTAGTTTGCATCTTACAGCACAGATATTAACAGGCCAAGCAAAGCCTGAGTAATTGGCATGGAGGTTTTGCTTCAGCTGCTGTTGTGATTATCATGACATTCTTTGCCAATGACCCCGACTTCAAGGACCTTACTCAACATACCAAGTTTGCGACTGCTATGCTCCACCAGAACCGATTTCTGTTCTCTCAAAATTGAGGTGATGACAAGACAGCGAGTCATATTCCATTAGAGATTGTTGACATTACATTAATTTGCCATAGAAATGGACTGGGCTGTGGAGATCTCCACTTGTCCTTCAAATATTTGCCCATCACTTCAATTACATCCAATGTCGAATGGAAGTCCTGGAATTTGAGAATGAGGTACAGAGTGGGCCTCATGCAGCACTTGCTTTGGCATGTGCGGCAGTAAGTTCTCTTGCCTTTCATGCTGGTCTCACGGAATCTGATCTTCAAATAGCTTTGTCGAGTTCTCACCTTGGTTTCAACTGACTGTATTTTGTTCAAAGAGACTGAGTCCAAAGTTGGCATAGTGTGGTCGGCAGCTGTTGAGAAAAAAAACCCAAACTTCAATGAAGGCGTTTGGGAACCATGCACACGGCGCTATCTCACCCCAATCAACAATCTGTCAGAGCAGAACTTTAAGCTTATCGTTGATGAGACATCGAAGTACGTGAAGAATGCTACATCAACACCTGCTACAATGGATTTGGGAGGCGACAGTGACTATGAAGATTTATTCACCTTCTGCTGATGGTAAATCATTCTCGCCCAATGTTGACATGTCAGGTGTATTAGTAACTTTTTTTTTCACAGTGATGAATATTCTCTGGCCATATACCCTACTGCTCACCATGCTAGCTAGGCTGGGTATTATACCATTCATTATGACTCTGCACTTTTTGTTTTTTTTACTGTATTTAGAATTTTGTTAAACTTTAACATAATCCTATTCAACAATCGCGAGTGGTTTCACTGTCCAAAGCGTGGCTCTTCCTTTTTCACACGTGACAGTCAAGGCAGCGCACCTCTCGAGCATTTTCTTCTTCCATCAAGTAACCCCTGGTCATTCTGTTTGCCGCCTCGCTCTCTCCCGTCCACCATCGTAGTACCCACGCAGTCTTTTCCCACATGCGGACAACAGGGAGGACGACAGTGTTGAGCACTTTAAGACTCGTAAGACAGGCAAGACGGGGCTCCAAGATGAACTCGTTGTCTTGTCGGTCTTCATTTGCGCGGCGTGCTCGGTCACGGGTGACGAGTCAAATTAGTTTCGTAAGTTGATATAAGTGACGTATAAGCTCACATAAGACATTTGCTAAATTCCTGATGAATGTCAGAGGAACTGAGGAGTTGACAGTGCCCAGGAAAGCAAGAGTATCTATTCAGCTTAGTGGTGGTGCCATATTTCGAGTACAGAGAAAGTGTCTGGTAAATAAGTGACTTCTTGATGTCTAAGATGTGACAGATGTCTTTGATGCTGTAGTTGTCATTATACAAGAGTGGGATTTGGGCCTTTATGTTGGGAGACACGATACGAGAAGGCCCTGGCATGATGGATGGTTGGGATGTGGTGATGGCAGTGGCATGGTGCAAAAACGAACCAGCCACCACTCAGCCGCATCCGGGGTCCATTCCTGACTGTCTCCGAGGCACAGTTTTCGAAGTGCGTTTTTCCACAGCAATATGAAAATAGCTATAATATTCAAGTCATCCCGCGCACAGCATGACCGAGCCACGTCAGCGGAGTAGGTCACTACCCGAGTGAGGTGCTTTCCCCTTGGCTTTTTCAATGCAAATAAAGCACAGCGTTTGCAGTACGATCCAGGACAAGAGAGTCAGACTTTGCCAATCATCAGGCTCCGTAGGGATACAGGTTGGAGCGACTCATCAATTCCTCCGATAAAAGTCGCTGCCGTGACCAGTCAATAAATGGAATGTTGCTAGTCTGTTGTAGAACGCCAAAGAATCTGACGTGGTTGTTTCTTACCAATACGGTGAAGCTTTTTGCAATTGATAATTTGATGGGAACGCGGTCATATTCAAGTTCCCGGGGTTCGGCCCTTTTTCCCACCACCGACGCTTGATCACAATCGCCAACCTTGGATAGCCCATCGACACCAGGCTGGCCGGTTGGCTTTACAGTAACTGGTTATATGCGCTGAACCACACTGGATTACACTCGACGGGGCCGCCGTTAATGAAGAGGGTGTGCCCAGATGCCGTGCTAATGGGACCATCGGGGTAGCACCTCACATCCAATGGCTCGAGCGTTCCTGCACGATGATAGGGCCAAGAGCTGTCTATATGTGCAACAAGTCAGAATATCCCGGCTTACCCAGAAGATCATCTCGATATTGCAGTCTCAAAAATGCCGGAGCCGCAAGAACGCTTGAAGGTGCGACTGGGGAGCTACTATGTGAAAGCTGACGGCATCATAATCTGGCTCGCATACCTGTAGCGTAAAGGGCCAGAGTCTCCACCGCGTGTGTGGTTTAGTCCTTGATAAGTTTGGGGTTGTGGTTGTTGAGTTCTCAGTGTATACTTGTGGTACTCACTCTGCAAACGCGTGCGCGGTGCGAGGGTAGTTAGAAAGTCGAGCAAGCACAGACAACTTGGCGGAGGGCACCCATGCAAGGCTAGCGGACAACGGTCGACTTGCTACTCGCAGGCAAGAGTGGCGCCTCTTTAGGATGGGTCGCAGGTACCGTGAAGCGTTACACGACAGGGGCAATGTTTTGAGCTTGATTCAAGGTCCTTAGCAAGAGGACGCGGTTGAAGTCATCAAAACAGGAGCTGTGCCCAAACAAGTCAAACGTCGTGCATCCGACCCCTGCGGAGTCATCGGTCGACCGGTCATCGCTGGCATGGCATAGAATTGACTCGCATCTTTTTCATCCACGTGACAATGGTTACATGTCGCATCCTCCCCAAGACACTGTATACGCGGCGTACGCCCCCGAACATCATGATCAAATAATGTTCACCATTCGAGCAAGAACACCTACAATATTGCTAGCTGTATCTTGGTAACAGTGCAATTTGGGCCGTCGCGCTACTGGCGGAAGTTATTGCTTCGGGGTGAAGTCAAGTTCCCACCCTGCCGGTGGCGATCGGGAATTCTATACTCGCCGTGGTCAGGTCCAAGACCTATTCTTTGTTATATCATATTTCGTGTTCATTGTTGACGAAAGCCAAATGTCGGTTGGTTATGAACTTTGTTCCACCTTAGCTCACTGTGCTGGTGGGTAGCCGGGCGATGAACCTGAAAAGCGCAATCCTCTTTTTCATTGCCTTGGGCGACGCAACCAAGTCAATCCACTCTGGCGATGCGCAGAGACAGCGCCCGCATTAATAATCCAACGTTCTGTCGAGTGATGGATGTGAAGAAACGTTGACTCATTGAGTCCCCGAGTTACTTCGGCTCCTAGTGCCATTTCTCTGCCATATTACTTAAACTTGATTTTTTCAAGTCCATCCCAACACGCTCGCAACACAATGGAAATCGGGGTTGTTTCCAGCCTCGGTATGGTTCGGTCGACTCTCCTTCTCATCGCGTTGGCGACCTTGAGCAACGCAATCCAGTCCCTCCACTCCGGTCATGCGCGCAGGGCGTTCTCGGCGTCCCCCATCCCTTCCAGTGATGCATGCGGGCAAATTGCAGCCTCTGTCTCTGCAGCATCAAAGGTCTTTACTATTGGTTCGTTATAGTGCGATTTCCTTGTGTTTGGATTTAAGTATGGCGTCGATTGCAGGATCATTTAATTATGATGTGGATGTCAGCCACTGGGCCTCGTCAAGCTCACAAAAGGCAAATTGT
>JBBPTO010002362.1:0-11056 GCA_038094155.1 Pulveroboletus cf. aberrans
AGACAGTCGTTATTTCTGTTCTAATATACATGCAGAGTACCTTATGGAAGCATATTACTGGCAAATCCCTTATGCACGTCTCAGGTCGGTTACACCGTCATTCGATCATCTAATCGTTGCTAATTCTAGTGTTGATACAGTCATCGTCTGACTTGTATTCCTCCAGGTCTCACTGTCAGTACTACCCCCATAATCGCCCCATTCCTGCGGAGACATTTCACGAACTCAGAGGGATGTTGAGCTACGCCAAAGCTGGTATGCACTTATGCAATTCAGGTATATGGATTCGTGTTTGCTCATTCTCACCTTGTACCCAGACGTAATTACCTCTGACACATCATTGAGCCCCTTCGCGCATGAAGACTTGAATTCGCTGTTGGATCTCGTCAAGCCATTATCAGGTGTGTCCTGACACACAGTTCTGAGTTGAACTTACTCAGGGATGTAGAGGATTCCCAGAACGAGTTTACCACTTGTGTTGTTGGTAGGTCTGCATCATCTTCACAAACGACTACTTATTTTTGTATTTTTGTTTTCAAGCACGATTATTGTCCATTTTCAGTAAGTGCACCGTCTCTTCCCCATTGTTTCTTGTTAGTTGGATTTAACGGGCAAACAAACCAGGCCGCAACAGGTTTGTCAATTTCCATGGGCAAGAGTGTGCACGCTTGGATGCAGGCATGTGCATCTTCGAGGAAAGTCTCTGGGAGGACCAGCTTGTTTTCAAGGTCATAAATGTATTCTTGTGCTGGTCACTCAAGGAGCATGCCCTTCGGTTGCGGCGTGTGTGGGCCGACCACATTATCATTCAGCCCCACTGGAGAGACTTTGTGACCCGGATGACAAATGAGCTGAGTTGGTATGCAATCTTTGTAAGACTCTTGTTTCTTCTGCATGCATTCTCTGATGTTGCACAGTCGACAGTGATGCTTATTGTGAACTTTACCTTCCTTGCCATACCCGGAGTGACAGGTACTCCGACCCTTTCTCTGACACCGTCACAAATCATTCTCTGCGGTTCAGCCCTGACAACGATCGCCTCTATCATTGTGTCGGTCGCATTGCTGAAGTTGTATAGTGAACCGGGTATTGTGTTTGCAAGCACCGCAGTGCGTCATCTATTGCTGTACCACCTTCGGATACATACTCAAGTGATGGCTCCTTGCAGGTTAGTGCCCTGCAGAACGTAAACAACAAAGGAGGGGTCCCTTATCTTGCAATCACACACAGCCTGCCTATGGCGTTACCAATTTGGTCGTAAGTCCCCTTAGTTCCGTGTGTTGCAAGTCGTCACCTCACTCCTTTCCTAGCATCGCCCTCTCCCTCATTGCTTTGGTATACCAAATCTTTAGTCCCAGACATTTCGTTGCTATTGTGATCCTTGGCATAGCATGTCTTATTCTCTTCTCGCTCGGTGTACTCTGCTTCATCACCCTAACATCCTTCCCCAGAAGTAACTAGTCAGAGTTGTTCCCTTGGTCGTAGTATGATGCCAAATAAATGTATATTGTGTACAACTCTTTGTGCGTTGTACTGTATGACGATCAACACTACATGTCTAACACGCACTCAAAGTCAGTTATATAGTACATAAGACGTAGCGTCATCTGAAATACTGCCAGAACGCGGCCAGCGACAAGCACCCCGGCGAATTTTGTTCAGATGTCTGCGTACCACCCATCTGATCACCTTGAGTATGATCAATATCCAGTGCGACTCTTGATGACCGCTCGTTGCTGATGGAGGATCCCGATTCATTGTCGGCTCTTCGTGTTTCCCCAACGGCTGGCTAAGGTCCTGGCCGTCAGGAATATGTCTTCGCGTGAAGGATTGACACCTACAATGCGTTCTCTGGCTGGTGCTACAATTTCTGGACCACAAGTCTCTCCCTCTCCCTCTCCCTGCACAGTGGCAGAATCATGGCGACAATGGCCAGCGGCCGAAATGTTCTTCCTCCGGAGTAGCTTGATCTTAAACTTGATTTTGGTCCACTTGTTACGTCCCTGAGGGTACAGAGTTGTCGCTTCCGCTCCCTCCTGTCCTGGATTTTCGGCGTCTGGTTTACTGGACGGTCGCTCCAGACGAAGTCAATACAGAAAGCACACTAACACGACAAGATGCACGAACCTCCTTCAGAGATGATTTAGAATCTGCACCGTCCGCTTGTGCGATCCGGTCCTGAGTATGGAATGTAAGAAAGGTAAGGGACGCTAATGGGTCACACACAGATTGGGGAGCCTCTCCTGATGCTGAATCCGAAGGGTTATCAGAGTTGTCATCGAGCTCCTGAATGATATGAACACATTAAAACCACAGAATCATGCCGGGTATACTGACATCGAGGCCACATCCATTGAAATCGCAGTGCGCTACACCGCTGAGTATTCCAAACGTCACAGTCTGTTAGCAGATTAGTCAGAGAAAAGATAGGATAAAGAAAAGGTACGGGGACTTTACCTCAGTCAGGGCACCTGAATCGTCATTTCTTGGGTTACCGGTCATCCGTCAGAGCTTGTCAGCTATCGAGCTGGGAACACTTACATGGGCACGTCGAGAAGAACTTGAAAGAGTGCCCGGTGTTGGTCAAAGTAACCGATTGTACCATAGACTCCATTCTCTGCACCAGAGGTATCAGCTCTTGAGATCCGGGACTCCATCTCAGTTAACGCATCCAAGCATTTTTGGGGATACTTGTCAGCGAGCCATTGCTGAAACGAGCCGATACCTGCGGACGAATAGAGAATATCAAGTAACACATTAGAACCGTACAAAATATGCTTGAGGTCTTCGCAAAGATGGCCTAAGACCTCCTCAGAAGTATCTGCGTTGTAGTTGGTTGCTGCCGAATATACTGTCCCAGACGCGAGAATGAGGCGAACAATTGTCGTGATACTATCCGTGGTCCCATCCATCTCGTGCTGGGGAACTGCGGCTTATGTCGATGAAGGCGTTGAGGGACCAACCTGCACGCACGCCAGGTGAGGCAACTCTTGTAGGGCGCCTCTGGTGGGTCAGGCGGTTGTTACTAGAGGGAGGCCATCAACACGTTGTACTCACGTACGGCAGCCTGACGCTTCCATTGAGCTGAGAATGAACTTTAGTATGCCACGATGGCACTAGCATCACGGTATCAGCGCTAACAATAAGTATGGCGGCAGCCAGGGCGCGTTGAAATGAATCTTGTTCCCCTTCACTTACTACGAACGCCAGTCAGAGCACCCCAATCTATAAATCAGTCTTGGAGTCAGCAGTGATGACATTCAAGGAAAAGTTGAAGGTACGTGCATCATCGTCATCTGAGTAACTTGAAAATCGTCTAATACTTTCCTGCCGTCTGATAGGATTCAGAGTGGAATGATGTGGAGGTTGACCAATCTAGGTTGGTGAATACCATCTTGTCAGACTACTCGGGACCTTTCGACGGTACGTTACAGCGGCTTTGTTCCACATTTTTTGCCCACAGTTCAACACACCGCTAGTGTTCCGAGAATTGATCCAAAATGCCGACGATGCCAACGCAGAGGAGATAATAATCCAGTTCCTGGCGAAAAGCGGTGATGACGTCGGACAAGCCTGCGCCACTAAAGAAAGTGTAAGCGGATTCATTTCCAACACTTGAATTTCGATCTGTTCATAGTATGATTCTAGGTATACAAATGGGTCATCAAGGACAACGGACATGGGCTGGTTAAGGACGACCAGTGGAAGAGGCTCTGCAGGATAGGTGACTCGACCGACTCTTCGGTACACTCGTGATCTAACCACCTATGCGACAGCGGACGGAAATCCGGACCCTGACAAAGTTGGCACTTTCGGCGTCGGTCAGTCGGTTGGCGAGTGCCTGAACGCTTTGGGGAACTTAACTATATCGTAGGGTTTTACACCGTCTTGGGTGTCTGCGATCGGCCTCTTCTGAGGTCTAAAGGTAAGCATCTCCCAACTGTTTTTGCGATGCACCGGTGATACCCGTTGCTAGGCCGATGTCTGGAAATGTTTAAAGGCGAAAAGGTTAGTCCATAATGATAGTACTGTCGAGGAGACATTATTCATCCAAAGGTCAGCTTCGCGTGAAACTGATGCCGTGTGAAACCGACGGCTGGACATCCGTTGAACTCACGCTTAAGAGCGGCTTAAAGGAGCGCTTGCCAAACATGCCTGATCTAGCAAGATTCCTTATTTCTTCCATCACATTTTTGGAACACGTCTGCACTATTACCGTCCTGCTTGGTGGCCAGCAGGTGCTGTTAATCCACTCAGGTCTCGAGCCTGGTCCATCTGTTGAAATTCCAGCAACTAATCCAGGGATAATCAAGTTCGAGTCTATTAAGTATGCCGGTGCGTGACTTCTACTGTGTTTTTTGGCCCTTTCGAGAGTTCTTGCGCAGCGCAACGTATTACGATTCATGCCGAGGGTCGTGTATTCACTGGAAAACCAAAGACGCCTCCTAAGGAGGACACTCCTTGGGGCAGCTTCGTGCTTCCTGAAGCGCCAATCCAGACCGTTATACCTCCACCGAACACGACAGAAACAGATCGGAGATCTCAAATTGTTTATTCTCTTTACACGGCGAAATTGCAAGCGCATCCGCCGCCGGAGATGGAGGAAGGAGTGAGGTCAATCGTCAAGGTTCTACCGCGGAGTTTCTCTTGCAAAGCCGTATATGTATGTGCTCGTTGTAGGATTATTTTTGTCGCTCACAACCTTGCTCCCTGTCGCAGTTCAACGCGGAACAGCAGAGGGCTGTGAGCGAAAGTTCGCTGTGGTACCTATTCGATGGATTGGATGGAATTCTTCCACGAGACAACAGGTAACAATATTCCAAGCTGTCCTCTGTGATCCCACTCACAAAGATCAAAATAAGTGGGCGTGTATTCATAGTAAGAGGTTTGGACCCCCGGTCATCCAGGCTACTGATTGATTCGCAGGGACAAAGCACGAAGGAAACCACAAGTATTGGATTACATGTCGCAAATAAGCACATCGTTCCAGATGTGGTGCGTAGTTCGGTTCGCTTGAAGTAGGTATCCCATTTTTGCAAAAGATCGTGCCGTTGATTCCTTCCCAGTAATAGTCAGGTCGATAGTATGTGTCTGCGACCTCGTTGTGGAACCGACTCATAACATTGGCAGAATGGAATGAGTCACTCCTGATTGCGGCTGGGAATTTGGCTCGAGCTATTTACGAGCAAGAAATGAAGATTGCCAGTGAGCTAGAGCTTGCCAAAGCCGAGGAATTGGGATTGTACACCATGCAACGATTTGCATTCGAAAGACTTCCATCTAGCAGAACATCTTCTCATATCAAAACCGGTTTCTTCGCTGCACCAAACCAGACTGTCTTAACCAGCTGCGGGATTCTACCCGTGTCTCGTGTCCGACTGCGTCGGGAGGATCTACAGTCTGTTCTAAAAAATATTCCTTCCCTGCACATCAGACTCTCTCAAGAGCAACGGGAATTGATCGAGGAGAAGTGGAAGATTCCCCCACCACGGGATCCCGACGTTGTTGATGAATTTGCTTCTGGCAGTCTATCCGAAGAGGATTTAGAAGGGTTTTTGACCTGGTGGGAGGATGTCACGAAGAGGAACATCATTCAGGTGGAGGAAGACATCCAAAAAAGGATCTTTCTTACCATCCGCAACAAGGGTTGGCTTCGTTGCAAAGGATGCGGAGATATCGAACTGAAGAGAATTGCTCAGTACACGCACCTCACTCACCACAAGCATCTTCTTCCTCCCAAGACTATCTACGTTTCCCAGGCCCCAAATCACGCCAGCCTTCTAGCACTCCTCGGGTGGAAACCATTAGACCCAGTCACCTGGCTGAAGTTCCTTCGTACAGTCAATGACTTAGAACCCAAGGAAGCATTCGACAGACGCGTTCTTTCCGCCCTCTCTGGACTCCATAATAACCTGAATACATCATGGAGCGAGGTGGTGGATCTTTTGGCATCGTTTGAGTGCATAAGCACAAACCATGGATTCAAACGGCCATGCGACGCATATCTCGGAATTGCTGGTATTTGGGGTGACATTCCCGTTGTCAGAGATCAGCTAACTGACGATGGCTATGAACGCCTTGGAGTTCGTTCGACGTTAGGCTGGGAGGATCTCCTTAATCGGTATGCGTACTACTTCTTTGTTGACCGGAGATTGATGTGCTGCTGCCAGATTGGAGGCATCAATAACCCCCACGAATGATCGCTTTTTGCTTTACCTCGCGGGTATGGCGGCGAAGAAACAACTATCAGATGAATATATTGGAGACCTGAAGAAGAGGAAGGTCTTCAATTCTGAAACTCAGGACAGATTCGCTGCGACAGATCTTCATCACCCGACCCACCCATTGTGTGGCAGACTTCGCGAGCTTGGCCTTCCAATTCTTGACGTGGATGACGCGGCAACCATCGACGATACAGTGGCAGATCTTCTGAACAAATTGGGTGTTCTAGTATACCCAAGACTCCACGTAATTGACAGGTGGCTGGCCACTTCAGACGATACAAAAGTCGAATTTGCAACTGACTGCCTTGAGAAGAACATCGAAGAGTACGCCAAGGAGGCCAAGGAGTCTGATGTTGCTCTGATCCCTACGAGAACTGGGACATTGGCTCATCCGAAGGAGGTAACATAGTATCCTTCTGCTCGAAGTAGTCAAGTGCTGAATTCGCATTCCACGTTAGGTTTTCTCGTCTTCGGACTGGCAAGAATTTGACTTTCATATAGTATCAAGTCCGCTCGTGGAGTATGCGGGCAAACTCGGAATTGAGAAGGACCCTCCCCCCGATAGGATTATCGAGCATTTAAGGCAGAATGCACCGAGCATGGGTGTGGAGCTGGTCTTAAGATGGTTTGAGCTACTCTCGGGGCGCGTGATGCGTGAGTCCTGATTTAAAAAGGAGAAATCTTACTGAAATAGTTCATGCAGACTTCACCTCAGAGCAACTCAGGACACTCGAAAAAGTTCCGTTCATCCCATTCGAGAGCTCGCGAAAATGTCTGAAGGAATGTTTCATGAAGTCATCGCTCCCCAACCATAAGCCTCACTGGAATCGCATTTTGCCGTTCGTGGAATTTGGTGAACATGGGACTAATTTCCTGGACGCCTGCATCGTCAAGTCTGAACCACCCAAAGCGGAAGACGTTGCAAAAGCGATGATAGCTTGTCCCCAGGGCTTTCTAGATCCGACAAGTTTCGATTGGTGCGTATATCCCCTTCGGCGCATCCCGTCGGGCTGTTCAGATCCAAACAGCTATGAGAACGACCTTCGAGACATTGCGAAGGAATTTGATTCTTTTTGTGAAGAAGTTCGTAAAGATATGTGCACATCTTTAATCTTGGTTGGGCGGCGACGCCTGCGAGACGGGACCTTTGAGAAGAAGTTGAAAAAGGCATGCGAGATCTTGATAGACGGAGACAAGGAAAACTTCCTTGACTTCTCTGAATCTGTCTTCGTTCCTCCCGATGGACTCAGGAGTGAGTTTTCAATTGCTGCTGATCGCGCTCATATGACGAATGGTTTGTCCCGTTCCGACAGCCTTGTACGAGAAACTGGGTTCGAAGCCACTGGACAGCTTTGTAACATACAGGGTCTATCACACGGGACACAAAGCCGAGGACTTGCCGCATTTCAGCGCTGAAGACATCTTACAATGCGTCAATATCTTTACGAAAGATGACTTGGCACAAGAGTGGCAATTTGACGCCTCTAGTTGGGCACCATCGGTTAAAACCTGCCGCAAACTTGAACTGGAAAAAACCTTCCACCCTCCGGTCATTCCCGTCGGTGCAAATCTTATCGTTTTGAAGTCCGAGGTCGCTGCTGGTTTCCAGGAAGAACTGGATGGCTTGACCACACTTTGGATCATCGGAATCAAAGATGGAAAAGTCAAAGAAGCGAAGCTCTGCACGGAGTACGTTCTTGCTAATCAGCCTGACAACCATGCTGAGTGAGTCATTTACAGTATCGCGACTGCGCTTTGCCGCAAGCTGCTCAAGACTTACTCACGAAAAGATGTACTGGCGATGAAGGCACTTCTCATGGATAGGGACAGCAACGTACTGCAAAATGGTAATTTCCTTCGCTAACACACTCTGGAGAGATTTACATGTCAAATAAATTAGAGACGTCTGCACCTCTGGTACAGTCCGAAGGTACAACCTTCGTCTATTGTATTGGGTGGTCCTGATGCAGTCGCTCCGAAGGTCCTTCGCGGGGGAGTCCCACCACACCAACTGCAGCGCAAAGGAAGAAGACCCAGAGGCTGTTTTCGAGCCGATCGAAACGAAGCATGACAGCTCCAAAACTTGGTGGGACACACGATTCTTGCGATGAATATGCCTTGACGCCGCCCCTGAAGATGCCGCCGAATTGGTGCAAAGAGCTACCAGTCAGCCTCTATCAGGACCTAGTTCATCCAGGGCTTCGAACAAGCGGTTCACAGAGATATTGGCTAGGTTCAAGAGGAAAGATATCCGTTGCCGCGAGATTGTCACCCATCACTTCGAGGCAGATGGTGAGACCCACTTGCCCAGCGCAAAAAGCTAACATGAACCTGTCTCAGAACACTTCAACATGTACGACATTATGTTTTACAGGGCAAGTGAGTGCTGCACCATATTTTTCGTGGGGGTTGAGATGTTCAACACCACTCTTCAGAAAATTCAACGTGCTCCACACAACGACTTGGTGATGTGGTGGAGCCATTCGCAAAACTTGTCTTCAATCTAGCAGGTGTATTCAAAATGAAGGCCCGCCAATTCTCCATCTTTTGGAAGGAGGCGGACAGCAATCTCATGGCCTTCAACTGTGAATCAGGACCAATCTATCTGAACCTAGCGCATTACCGCAGACATCGTGCGTTGTGGACTTATTAGTCAGCGTGCTCGAGGATTGATGTGAGCTTGGTTCTAGATCATAACAAGGCCGAAGAAAAGAAGATTATGGATTGGTAAGTAAACCTCTTGCAAACCACCACCCGAACTACTGACAGTGAAGACTCATTTGCGAAGGTACTACATATTTGCACACGAAATTGCCCATAATGTATCTCGCCAACACGATGAGGTTCACGAGCTGGCTTGCGCTGCACTCTCCGTGTCGCACTTGGATGCCCTCCGTAAATGCTTTTCAAATCACGTCCTACCGCCAAACCCAATGTCATGATCTTGTCTTGAGATCATTATTTACACGAGTTGAATCAATGACATGGCTGCCAGTGTCATATGACCTGATGACGGTGTGCCGGGTGTGTCGGATGTACTACGAGTGACGATTGAACTTGTGATGCTGCATTATGACGTCAATAGTACTTGAATTGTAGCTGCCGTTGAGATCATGAATTCTGTTCAGACTGGAACAAGTCGGCCTCGTCCCTCTGGGTGACCATACCAATAGCACATACAGGTGTAGGTTATATCCCGTGGCGGCAGATCATCTTCCCTTAACATCGTCATTTAGGTGCAGGATTCCATGCGAAGCAAAGTGTTGTTTTGTCCGAGCTAGAGGCACCAACATCGATGGTCGCGGAACAAACAACCCAGGGAAGGCGGACATGTACACACGGGCATACACAGAACGTTTGTACCTCCTCTCCAGCGTTGGGAAATCGACCCGTTGAACTTCGAACATGCCTGATTATTGTTCAATACCAGTTGCTCGCGAAGCGGGACCCCCATACTATACATGGGCTCCGAAGCATACTAGTAGTTTCGTTTCGTGTTATCAATCAGAACTACCGAGTATGAATTAGCACACAGCAGACACATTTGCGCGAAAAACAGTGCGCACATTTAAGTTCCAGGTTCCCATGAGCAAGATACTGTCTTCTCCGAGATTGGTTTTGAGATGAGAGGCATCACCAAGAGTGTCCACGCACACTGGCATGCACTGAGAAAGAGAATGGCCGCCTTACTCGTCTTCAAATGGCTCGTCCACGGCAAACTCGGGAATGCAATGAGAGGGGAGCCTGAGTAGATCAGTATTCTAATGAACGAGTAGAACCAAGACCGAGGCACGCAACACGAAGTTCGGACTCAGCCATCGTACAATTAGTTACCAGTGTCGCAGACAGCTGGCCCAGGGAACGGTATGTCGTAGACCATGAGCCGTTAGCAAGGTCTGAACTCGGTCTGACTGCCCATCTTGCTTGCGAATCCTGCAGCTTCAAACAGCACAGCGCTGTTGGCTGGCAGCTGAAGCAGCTTTCCGTCCCGCGACTGAACTTCGACCGCAACTGGATGATAGTATCTGTCCATTTGTCCTCGTTGATTCACTCCCAGGTTTCCGTATCCCATTTGCGCTGTTGTCCATTCCGAGCGGCTTTCTATCAGATTCGTAGTGGAATCCAAGTGAAGCCTTCCAAAGAACCGTGTGTCTATCTGAATCTCTTGCACTTTTTTGACGTGGCCTCCTGCAGGTTTGTCGTCGTGTGGAAATGGCGGAAGAGTTCAAATAGTGTGTGATCTTTATACCTACCGGCCATAGTTGAAGGAGTGCGGTTTTAGAAAATGGACCCCCGCTTCGTCTGTTACCAGCCGCAGGATCTTGTCCTGTTTCTGTGTCGGGTCTTTCAGCCGTACCGTTTAATAGCAACAGAATATAATCATGCCTATCATGCCAACAGTGGTGCTTTCTTTACTTGTAGAAAGCCCGTATCTGAGTCTCTACTTCTTCTACCGACAGCTTGATGTCTAAGCAAACCCGTTAGCACCCGCAGATCTACCTCGTGAATCTGGACGGACACTTTTGTGGGTCTGTCGTGAAACGTCAGCATCACCATGTCGAGTCAAGGCAAAGGAAAGGGCTCACTCTTGCTAAACTCCTTGTCTCGCTGCTTCTGAGTGAACCGCTGCAAACTCGGGATGACGAGCTTGACGACCTCCTCAGCGATCGCCTTCTTCGCATCCTCGTCTTCCTCCAACACTTTCGCCATTCGGTGCCTTTCCCCGACTTCTTCCAGCAAGTCGTAAAACCGTGTAAATTTCTCCTTTGTGGCTGCTTTCCACGCACTGCTGCCCACCTTTTCCTTTTCGCGATCTTCGCTCAATGCTTGCA
>JBBPTO010002363.1:0-11053 GCA_038094155.1 Pulveroboletus cf. aberrans
CATGTCCGCTTCACTCATACTCGCCGCGGCACTTCCCACCGCTCAACTCATCCACGTCGTTTCATCTCACCGTGGCGACCAATGCCGTGTGCCCAGTCCTCATAGCAAAAGAGACGAGACACCGCAACTCGTTAGACCCTGAGGACACGGCCTCTTGCGTGTAATGGTACCTCGGCCAGGAGCCTACATCAGTGTGTTCGTATCCTCCACAGATATGTTTGGATTTCCTTCTGCGTTGAAACGCCGTGAGTGAGGGAGATGTATACACACTCTGGAACGCTATTGTTTCGTCCGGCCCGGTCTGCCCTGTCATGTGTGAGTGAAGGCGTCCCCCTTCAACTATCACCCGCTCAGCTGTCATATCTCTCGTATGAAGGGATGGGTCGATGTTCTGTTGTTGATCCTCAGATCCCAGGCATCGTCTGTTCCACTCCGATGGGACGGGGCTAGTCAAAAACAAAAACAAAAATACGATCGGAGGAAAGAGAAGACAATGAACAAACTATACCAGCGGGAAAGCACAGAAGCCGCGGACCGGTCTAGGTGGGAAGGCACGACGCGTATATTATCTGTACGCCTGTGGACCCCCAAGGGTAGTCGGATGTTTGTTCATGACGTCGGTTGCACTGCTCTGCAAGGACGCCGACGACTTGAAACTGAGTCCGTAAAGATAATCAAAAGATTGTGGGGCGGAATGGCCTACGACATATATCACTAACCACGGATCAGACGAAGGCTTCGCCGACGCGCCCGCATGAATCGCCGCCCTTGGCGCATGAGTCCCAGTGTATTGTGTTCAAGGGAAAAATGTTGTCTCGTGTTCGACTATATTTCGCTGAGGTACCCGTTTCTTTTGTTTCGGTTTATCAGCAGAGCGGTACTCAGCAGAAGATATTAGAGTTCGACCCGGTACAATATTTGCAGGCTTGAAGCACGGTGTCCGAAATTGCACTTCCAACACTTAAGTTACTATATTTGGAAGTGTCTTATTGTCAGTGTCGGAAGCGTTAAAGTACTTATTGATCTCACGTTGTAATGTAACAGGTCGGTACATACTCGTACCAGTTCCTATTGTTCTGGCGTTGCCACTTTTGGGACTTTGGAACAAAGAGCATGGAGCGATGAAACCGGGTTAGGGTAAAAATGAGTTTAGCGACGGAAGTGCCATGGTGAGTATGAACCCAATGGGCATCTTTTCGGACCGTGTTACTGATCGCAACAGGGCCCGCGGCGATTCTCAGCTTGAAGCAGCTTAGTTATAAAGAGGTCGGCGAAAATGCCCATCCTCCAGCTAGAGTCACCTGTTAGCTTTCCAAGCGGTCCTTGAACACTCTCACCTTGTTCCCAGCGCTCTCCCATCATCCTCTTCGGAGATGGATTCCTTTAGCGCCATCCTTTCCGTCTTCACCACTTCTGAGCATGAGGAAACCAGTGACTCGTCAATTCCTGTCGAATCGTCGAACAGCTATAACACCAACTACTGTATCATTGCATGAATGACGGTTCGTCGCGACCTCACGACAGAGAGTCGCAGCTATGCATTGAAAAATATTCGTTGTGAGTAGATGTTTTCGCAATTCGCGTTGTTCGTGAATTACTCACCTCTGTCGTCCTCCATCCCAGCTTCGCACACCTGATGCATATATTAAATACCATCAGCACGACCATCATCATCTTTCCTACATCCACCTATCCACCATCATACCACGTCCTTCCACAGCGATACCTGTTGGATTCTTTTGCAGACTCACCTTCGATTTTTGGCACATACTTTATTCGTTCAACGTGCAGATATATCTTCGATCTTCGAACTAGTAGTGTTGTTTTAGTACATTGTGTGGGCCTACAAGGCATCAGGGAAACAAGTGGGCGGAATGCAATATGTAAATTTGACGCTGCATCATGACGAATTGTATGACCAGGAATTACAGCACTTGAGGCACCATTTTGGTCGACGCAACCTGCGCTGCAACGGCGGTAGCGGGAGAAAGTGCGAGTAAAACAACGACAAATGGGATCCATGTAAGGTACATGAGAACGATCACATGACGTGGGAGGATTGTTTGCACCAACCAAATAATACGGTGCCAAAAAAACAGGCAATGTTCCTTGCTTGATTTTTCTTTAGCTTTGCTCAATTCAAACACTCCAGCTACTTCTTATACATCCTCATGGCGAGTATGAACACGCACATGACGTTCAATCCGTTGGCTAATTCACCGGTACAACCACAGGCTGCCCAGGCTACCTTCAAGTCCATCAGGTCTGTTGTTCCTTTACTGGACCGCGTGTTGGTGCAACGGTTCAAGGCTGAGACGGTATGTATTCATCGCCGTCAGCCCCACTGGATAAAACTGAGATACTGTCAGAAAACCGCGACGGGTATTTTTCTTCCTACGTCTGCCACGAATACACCATTGCCAGAAGCAACCGTCATTGCGGTAGGCCCGGGAGCACCTAATAAAAACGGTGACATTGTGCCGACTTCGGTGAAAGCTGGTGACCGTGTACTGTTGCCCGGGTGGGGAGGGAACTCCATCAAAGTCGGTGAAGATGTACGTGTCACCGTCACCGCCGTGGGGGACTTATACTGAATGGGTTGCTCAGGAGTATTTCCTATTCAAGGACTCGGAGATCCTGGCCAGGATTCAAGAGTAGGCCAGAGAAATCAAGGTCACCTGCCACCCGGTATTTGGTATGCCGAGTAGCCCGAGGGTGATTTGTAAGGCTGGCGGAATGGGGCAGTAAAAGAGTTGGCTGGCACTAAAGCATCTATACACTTAAATCACTATGTTCACTGCATTTGATCGTTTTCCTGGTAATGCATTGCATGTATCCCCGCTCATGTGACAGCGCCCCATTCTTTCTCCCGTTCAAATGCCCTGGACAATGTGGTCAAGCACAGCATGACGAGAGCTCCGCGTACTGCGTCAGCCAGGTTGCTGTACATGCATCAAATGCGAGGCGGATTTTTTACGAGTCAGATGTGGGTTCGGAGGGCCGTTTTTCGCGCTGGATTACAACCCTGGATGCAACATGGCCGATGCTCACGAGAAACCGCGGATACCACCTGACGGCTCTCCGCTCCGTTTCCTGCCAGTATACGACCTGGACATCTCTGATCCTGGCAGCTCCGGGCGCACTTGGACGCCCGGGTGTTTCATAGGCGAAACGGCGCTGAGCCATCAGCAAGTTTAGTAGTGCATGCGACCCACCGCGAGAACTTGCAGTATATGGCGTTGTAAGGAACCAATAAGCTTACTAAGATCAACCTACACCCAGTGCACCGCCAACTTTATTGCAGTCCCGGATGGTGTATATAAAGTGCCGCGCTAGCATGCTGACGATTCCTAGCCTTTTCATTCCATTCGCGGCTCACCGTGTTCCCCGCCGTCCCTTCCAGAGGAAGAAACTCGAGTGCCATGGAACGTAACTCCAGCGTCAGCGACGCTCTCCCGGACCGCGAGCTCGGTCATTACCCAAGCAAAGATCTCTCGATTGAGAAAGTAGACAGGATAGAGAAACATGGTGCTCGTCCTCCACCCCCGCAGCGCAGTCTGGCACGCTCTATTGCTATCGTGTCGACATGCACACTGGCCATGGTCATTAACGTACGTCCCAACGCGTGCTGCAGTCATTTTACCGCTGACTTTCTGGCAGACATCGAATGGAACCTCGGTGTCTATTTCTCTCGCAGACATTGGCAAGGCGATTGATATTCAAGAGGATCAACTCCAGTGGCTGGTAACCGCGTATTCTCTGAGTTCTGTCAGTCCGTCCAAGTCCGTCGCACCGAGACCCTTCATCCTGACACCATCCTAGGGATGTCTACTCTTACTTTTCGGGCGTCTGGCAGACCTTTATGGGCGCAAGAAGGGTTTCCTGGTCGGCATGCTTGTCCAAGCAATTTTTTCATTAGGCTTAGGTTTCTCGAGTAGTGAGTTGGCCACATTTCGTCCGCAGCTCGTATTTATGGACTGCCGATTTTAGATGGCATCACTTTGGATATCCTTCGGGCACTCCAAGGGATGGGTGCTGCCGCGGCAATCCCATCTGCTGTGCGTTGCATTCTCCGTTTCCGGTCATGCGTGATTCTCAAACCAACGACTCGCAGCTTGGCGTCTTAGCTTATTCATTCCCCCCCTCGCCTGCCAGATCTATCGCCTTCGCAACCTTCGCCGCCGGTGCTCCCATCGGTGGTGCTCTCGGTAACATTATTGGCGGTGCCCTCACACAGCTCAGCAGGTACGTAGAATCTTTCCCCATATGGTCAGTTGCCTGATATATCCTCAGTGAGCACTGGCGTGCACCGTTTTACTTGACTGCGGCTCTATCAGCCCTGTGTGCGCTGGGCTGCCTAATATCATTCGACGCTGACAGGCTGTCGTCGGAGGCAGATACGCGAATCGATTGGATCGGTGCAATGTTAGTTACCGTCGGTTTGGTGCTGATCGTGTTTGTCCTCGGTCAAGGCCCGATCGCAGGTTGGAACAAAGCTTGTAAGTTCCGCTCCCCTCTATCCGCCCCAAAGTCCAAGACCTGATGCACTCTAGATATTATTGTCTGTCTGGTTTTCGGGGTCATCATTACAGGCCTTTTCGTCGCATGGGAGCGTCATTTGGAGAATTCCGCTGCCGTCCCCAGTAAATCAAGGTCGTTCTGGACGCCTCCGCCCCTCATGAAGCCTTCCATATGGGCACGCGCCAAGGGCCGCATGGCAGCCATCCTCCTAATCGCGTTCCTAAACTGGTCTGGTTTCCTTTCTTGGACGTTCTGGGCTCAGGTTTGTCTCTTTCACTGTGTGAATGCGAAGATACTCACATCGCACGTTCAGTTGTATTACCAGGATTACCTCGGACTTACACCTGTGAAGACAATGGTCCGATTTATACCCATGTTCGTAATGGGCTTACTGTGTAATTTCATTGTTGCGATGGTAATCGGGAGACTTCCTCTGGTGATATTCGTAGGTATGAGTCACTCTTGCAACTCAAGTCGCCCGGAACTCCTGACTGACGACCAACTCTGGTATTCTAGTGTTAGGGACACTTGTTACAGGATTCGCCTGCGTTCTGTTTGCGCTCATCAATCCATCGGCTACATGGTGGGCATATGGATTCCCGTCTACGGTCATGGTCGTCTTTGGAGCCGACTTTGTGTATTCCGCTGGAACTATCTTCGTTGCCAAGATTGTACTTCCGCATGAGCAAAGTCTTGCAGGAGGACTGTTCCAGACGATGACTCAGGTGAGTTGTGATCCCGTCAGGTCTCGGGAATCACTGACTCGATTCCACAGCTCGGAACCGCATTTGGTCTTACAATTTCCACCATTGTGTCTAATCGTGTTGCGGCGCCTGGATCACTCCAGACCTACACTTCCGCGCAATGGACTTCGGCCGCCTTTCCATTCCTCGGTGTGTTTTACGTTCTTCCCAGACACGCGATCCGCTGACACTAAGAACTCGCAGCTGGGTTGTTGGCCGTAATTTTCTTAAGAAATGTCGGCGTTGTAGGACACGGCGCCCACGGCGAACAAGATCCATCCGAACGAACCATCACTGAGGAGGATGGAATCCAAGTCTAGATATCGGATCACGACCACATGATAACCATTTGGTCAAGATCGGGTTTCTCGTTCACCGGATGAACTCAACTCCCCAACTATACTATGGTTGAGTACCTTACGTCTTGTGTGTATGACCCGCCGTCGAAACCTGTACGAAGAGCTATGACCGGAATATGGAGCTTTTGGTTACATCGCACGAGTTTCACATCTAGGTTACCCCGCACTCCATCGTTTTTTCTGTTTCGTTATCATTTCAACTGCCCTTCATGGTAATAACTTATTATGTCATTCGTTTCCCTTTTCGACGTCTCTGACATCCCGTCGTGCTCCGTCCGCACTTGCTTGGCTTAACTTTACCATTTAGATCACGTCCCTTCTTGTCGGACGGAGCGGTTACAGGACAACGTCTGGACCGTACATTTACAGACTTCGTTAGGTATCGGAACCCCCTCCATGACTAGTTTAAGTGCAATGTATCATATGGCATAATGGCATCTTGCACGTTTCACTTAGTTATAATAATAAAGCTATATTAGACTCGATTCCTATCGTAGTCCGCAGTGCACTGAACCGCGTGGCGTGTTCCGTCACACTCAGAGCTGGCATGCAGCAGTCGAGGTCGACCAACCGCTATGATATGCATCGGACGTTGAATTCCAAGAGGATCTTTGCCGCTCAATCAGCCCTCAAGTCATCTCCGACCGGGGATAAAGACGAATTCGCCCACCGGGTATTGCTCTTTCTGTCCCAGAAGTTGAAGGGTTCTCGGGTTTTTCAGGAACAACCCCGACACGCCGTCTGCATTTTGGAGTCGCCGCTTATGACACACGTGTCAACCCCATGTCGCGAGCGATATGAGGTGTTAAGATCATGAGGCAAGTTGTTTACGAGGTCAGAATGTCATGAACATGCATTCAATGAATTTCAAGCTTGCGCCGCGCCGAAACCGATCGAGTGTCGATACAGCGGGTGACTTGTAAATGGCGCTACTAGTACGACGTCATACTGGCACCATGTAGGCTACAGGAGATCGCGAAATCGATCCGGTGAACTGCCAGCAGTGCGAGGTTCTGTTGTGCCTGTGAGTCAGCGGGCGCTTTTGGTAGGGATGTCTATTCCAAAAGAGTCGCACATTCCGATGTTCCTTAGATGACCATGACTCGCATGTCATTTCGCTGATTGACAGGTACTGCCCACGCAATGACCGCCAGGTCCCTGTCTTGCCCCGATCTAAGCGCTGCATTAAAGCTCATATTTTGTCTCCGAGTGGCCTCCACTGCCACATATAGACCAGTCTTCGATATTGTTCATGTCATGGAGCCACCTTGATAGGGTACAATTAAACCCGCTCCGTCTGCGTTTCAGAAACTGGGAGGTACGATACTTCGACTCGGATGGCTCACGCGCTACCTATCGCCAACGAAGATTCAAGTCGAAGGCCACCACCTGACGACACAGCGTCCCTCGTTTCTGAGAAGGCGAGCACTTATAGAGCTTCCACGTCCAAGTGTCGACGCCATATCCCCACTGCTTCAAGTGGCACTAGCCTGAACTATCGCGGACTTCCACACTAACAGTTGCTGTGAATGCGCGAACAGCGTCCGCTGTAGCTCTTCGAACGACGCCACTCTTGCATGTGACCAGCCGTGTGTCGGATCAGTTTCAAACTGATACCACTATCCAATGAATCATACGCTCCCCGGAAGATCATACAACGACATGCTGAAAAGGATAGGAATGTTTAATTCGATGGCTTGTGCCCGTGCTCCATGCTTAGTCGAGGGGTAGGCCCAGTTCCTGTGCGATAATGGCTGCTGCCTTCTCGCCGATCAGCAGCGCGGTCGAGTTCGTGTTCTGGATGACGATCGGTCAGTCACGTCAAACTTCGTCATTCGAAAACGAGTGACGCACGTTGCTAACGCTGGTCGGGCAGATAGACAAGTCTGGTCAAGATCATTGTCAGGTGTGACCGAGTATCGGCCTGGTATCATACCTGCGACCTTGAGGCCTTGCACTCCGTATACGTTCAGGCGAGCGTCGACCACGCCGCCCTGGTCACGGGGCTTCATAGCACAAGTTCCGAGCTGGAACCGCACGATCACTCAGTGGCGCCGTTCAGGAAGGAGCAATCGTTCTCTTACCGAATGAAACTGCGTCGACACTGCAGGCAATATGCACAGCCAAAGGGTTGGTGAGTGGCATGAGAAAGTTCAGAAAGGGATGCCTCACCCGTGTCGCGATGGAATTTGGAGATTGCCTCATCGTCTGCTTCAGAGTACACAATGTCTGGGGCGTTGATCGGCACTGGCGCATCCCTTTCTCTGACAGACGCAGGACTGCCAGTGGGGAACTTTGGGTGCAGAGCCGCTACCTCTCCGCGATATGAAGGCATACGCCTAGCGAGCTCACGGCATTTCTTGTAGAGCCAATTCAATAACAGGAGATCGCTGGCTCTGCTCGTCAAGTTCATCAGGAACTGCCGAGCGAAAGGTGGGACATAGGACATGCCCAGATAAGAAGCCTGCATCGAAGTCCAGTGGCGCGTTTGGGTCTTGGCCATCGCTGATATGAACGTTGCCGATCGATTCTGCATAAAACTTGAATTCAACATGTTAGAGGGGGTTTCAAGAGTTGTTGTGCTTTCTTACGATGTTATAACCAATGCCGATGAACTTCCAAGGGGCTTTTACGCCAGGGGCAGGCCAACTGGTGGAGGATGATTTTCAATGCACGAATTCGGTGAGGGACACAAGGGTATACCCTGCCACGACTCCGATCATACCAATCGGCTTATCAGCATGGTTCTCGAAGAACGATTTCCATCTCGATTCGAAGCCGGGACCTAACTCCTTCAGCTCTTCTTCTGTCGGGCGGACTTTGCCGATGGCATCGACCCCGCTGCAAGGTCGATATTTCAACCAGTAAACATGATCAGGAGATAACGACTGACTTTGTGGAAATTTTCCCTTTCCCCGTGGCCTGCCACTCGTTTACGTATGCTAGCAGTGGCATCAACGTTGCACGCGAATCTATGTTTATGTGATCCTTGCAGAACAAACGACTCACCTTTGCTCGCCTCTGGGTCCATCCAAATATCGTCCATGGTGTCTTGCCCATCTGGTGCATAGAACGCGATGGTAGAAAAGACATGGTCTAGGATGGGATTGACATGGTTGAGGGTTAGGAAATTTCGCTTCAACGGACATACCATAGCAGTTCTCTCCAACGCCAGGCAAATTGGCGACGAGCGGGATACCGTGCCGTTGTAGAACAGACGGGGATCCGATTCCTGATCGTTCCAAAATGCCAGGAGAACCGAGGGCGCCGGCAGAAATGATTACTAGTTTTTGAGCCCTTGCAGTGACGACCTGGCCGTCGTTTGCAGTATATTCTATGCCAATCGCATGTCCATTTCTTTTGGCAATCGCGTAAGTCAATCCATGGAAGCAACACTAGGGATCACCCCTACTCGATGATGACGCGTTTTACACGCGTTTCCACCAGAATATTTAAATTGGGATTGTTGGTTTGCGGGTAAAGGTACTGGGAAGCGGCGTCGGAACGTCTTCCGCTCACGGGGTCGATATATCTTCGAACGACACATGATGAAGTTGGGGTTTGCCCGTTTGCACAGTACTCACTTGTATGAGGGCTGATGGAAACAAGTCAGGAAAATGGGATTCTCTTATTTAATCTTTAAACACGCACGCCGTACGCATTTGAGGTTTTGAAATCATTGATATCGTCAACCAATGGGCGTTTTCGTTCGTATGTCTGTGTCACTCCCAGAAACTGGGTTCCGATGTCCAGATCGAATCCGCCTGTGGAGATTTGGGTAGGCCCTTTGTATCCATGGGTTGACATCTCTGCTACCGGAGGGTGTGTTTCGAGCTATCACTCTTGTTCAATGACCCCTTCATTGTGATATCGACAAGGTTACCTTTTTCGTCAAAGGGAGAAGTTCCTCAAAGGCCCATCCTTCATTCCCCAAGGCTGCCCAACCGTCGTAGTCCGACCGGGCGCCCCGCATGTAGAGCAAGACTGTAGAAAGAAACAAGATTAGAACAATGTTGATCACGGAATGAATGAGACGAGATATAAACGTGAGTGATTGATCGCTTACAATTAACAGCGGAACCGCCGCCCACCGCGTGGCCGCTGGGCACGACCACCTTGCGTCCGTTGAGAAATTTACTTGCTTTAGATTCGTGCCTGGTAAGTGTTGTGCTGTTCTCCATGTGATGTTCGACAAGCCGGAAAGGCTCAACAACAGTGGGTACGTCACGGGAGTGTTGGCCACTTTCGACGACCAGAACTTTGAGAGATGGATTCGACGCGATTAATCTTCCGGCGATGACACACGCAGTCGTCCCACCTAGCATTTGATGAACAAAGTGAGCAGCATAAAATGCGGAGAGAATCAGACGTGCCTCCGGCAAAGATGATGTCATATTCTGTGGGCATTGCGTGGGCGCAAGTGAGGTCGAGCGGGCGGTGGTGGGGGAGAAGGGCTGCGGCGCAGTCAGAAAAGTCTGGTTCTTATACATGGAGATGGATGAAAGCTTATGAACTCGGCCACGTGTACAGTGAACGACAAGTATGCTGCAACCAGTTACCCGCATTCAAGCCGATGGCGCCCTCGGTGATAGTAAGTAATCGTTAGCTTGACTCCGACGTTTCGTTCATCGGGTACCTTACATACTTGTCGGTCATATCAATGGTGAACTTAACAAAGCCTACGTTTACGTGCGTTCCGAGTGTGATGCTCGTGTCGCGGGGACAAAACCAGCGCATGGACTCTGTTGATATCTATATCAGTATTTCAAGGAACTTGTGGTAATACGAGGCGCATACCTGTGACTCTTCTCCGCGAAGAGGTGTCCAAAGTATTAAATAATTAGCTTGCGAAAAAAAAAGTCAGTCCACGTCAACGATTGAGCCGATCACATCCATGCCAATCCGACTGATGATGTGGCATGGAAAGGGTCGCCGCGGTTTCGTCTCTCTTCCTTGTCCTGCTTCCTGAGGAGTTTGAACCCCTGAAGTTTCAAGGCTACTGCCATGTCCGTTCGAAGCGATCACTGGATGTTCTTCGATATGTCAAGCATGTTGAAGACTAGGTGAACTGCATAGTGTCGCGATGTTGCTTTCAGTCCCAGAGAATCAATGCAGAGGCTCACAAATGGTTGTCAGGTCCCGTGTCGATTATCTTGTTTTATGATGCCCGTATGGTCGTCTCCAGGTTCAGTTCGTTACGTGTTCGTGCTTGGCGAGACATCACTGCGGAACATCCTGTCACAGAGTGTACTTACCAGATCATTTGAGGTGAATGAACTAGTACTTACGGCGTGTGAATTTCAGGATCATCTCACCCCTGCCAAGACACGCTGCAGCAGTGACCAAGTGCTTCGTATTGCTATCATCTCTTTGCTCTACACTCATGGGGGAAGACAATACACGCTCTGTCCTGGCTTTTGGCCCGCAATC
>JBBPTO010002364.1:0-11053 GCA_038094155.1 Pulveroboletus cf. aberrans
CCGTGGTGTATTCTATGTCGACGTTGCCAAGTCGTACCTTCCTGATGGTACGCTGGCGAGGAGGATGTTTGGCACAAGGCCATTTGTCTCCACATTTCGCGCAGAGCCCTTTTGCCCGGGCAACACCAATATTCATCAGAACGCCCCCCTGGGCTCCGAAGTTTCCTGGTGTGTTTGGCCCTACTACAGGGGCGGCTGCGGCGACAGTGGGAACGGCGGCAGGGGCATTGCTCGATTTAGTTTGCCATTGTCTTGGTTGGGACTTTGGCAGGGCGTGGTATTGGTAGGCATTGGCCTTTCAATCCTTTATCTCATTGAGGATCACTTCGGCCTTTACGAGTGCTCTGTTCCACTCGACGATGTCGTAGCAGTCGATAAGGTGGGACGAGCCCCTTTCAATGTGTTCGACAACTTCATTGTGCACACCATTTCGTGCGATGCCGACCAACATTCGTCCTTGAGCTTCGATATCCATGCCAGCTTGGATAACGTATTGTCTCATACGGACGAAGAAATCTTCGACCGTGCCGTTTCCTTGTTTGAGCTTCATCAGCTCTTTTTCGGCGTTGCGAGCAAGCGTGGCAGGTTGGAAATCTTCTTTGAGCTTTCGCTCAAAGTCCTTGTACGAGTCCATATTTATTAAGTCCATTTCTACATATAGGTCGGCCATGCGACCTGCTGCTCCACCACACATATACGACAGAACGATTAATATCTTCTGTTTGTCGGTGGGGGCGTTCAAGAATCCAGCAAGGTACAGCTTGACAGAGTGGTACCACTCAATGAACTTCTCCTTGTTGCCATCGAACTCTGCGGGCTTGGCAGCGATGGACTTGCCAAGGGTTCCATTGCCCGGAAGTCGGACAACAGGTTGGATGACGCTCGCTGGCATCGGAGGGGACGGGGAACGTGAGGGCATCGCTGTATCGGGTGATGCGGGTCATGGAGGTACGAATGGAGGAGGTGGACGGCCCGCTGCGACTGCGCCGTACCTCTCGACAAAGTCGTACCATTGTTGTTGTTGGAAATAAGCCTCCCTTGCTGAGGTCGGCTGCTTCCAGATGGGGTGAGCTGCTGCTGCAGCGGGGGTGAATCCTGGCGATATACGGGACGTCGTGCCAGGAGGGGGTATGGCCGAGAAGGCCGCAGGACTGATCGGGGCTCAGGGGACAGGGTATGCGAGCGGGATCATGGACATGGCGGGGGGCCTGTCCATACGACTCTGTGCTTGGCTCTGGGCACGCGAAGTGGCCCTTGCGGCATACAAAGTCTGATAAGGTTGAGGAACAGCCTGCTGATAGGCCATGGGGGGTCTTGAGGTGGGGAGTTGGACATTGGCGGCGGCAAGAGGGGTAGATTCAGCGATAGAGGACATATAAAGAAAAACAGTGAAGGAGCGAAGGGCTCAACTTCAAAGGCTTAATGAAACAATGGAGGATGCAGGACCTAAAGAGGTCGACCGCTGGGGGAGGGGTAGGAGGGCTGGCAAAGTGCCGACGACCCTGGGTAGCACCAGGGCAGCTGAAAAATAACCGTTGACGCAGAGGGGAAGGTGCTGACATCTTCCTCATCGAGGCTTCCAGTCAATCAACCCACTGGACAGCACTCCTGCTTACGCAGTTCAGAGTTCAGAAGTGTGGAACTCTATACACACGTGACGTTGTAGGGTAATCACGCGAACCCTGACAATTGGCTTCCGCTGTGTCAAGCGACCCCTCGAGTCCGTGGGGATGGTCAAAAGGTGACCAACAAATGTTATCCTTATTTAGACGGCGGACGACCGTATATGCAAGCGTGGGGCGGGTGCTTTTCCTGATGAGCTATCACATAGCAACCGCGTGGTTTCAGTTCAACCGCGAAGCATGAAGGCTTCATTTCCCTTAACCCTGGGACCCGGGTATGCAAGCGGTATAGAAAGTAGTAGAGGGTGAAAGGCCCTGAGACGAGAATCGGGCACTCGGTGTACGCTGGAAGGTTTTACGTATCGGCTATTGCACTATGGCGAGCGTCAACGACCTAACCAGTGGTAGAGTGGGTTGGAAAGGTGGATGTTCTTGATATAATGTGAGATGTGCCAACCGATGCACTCAAAGTGAGCACACTATGGAAGGTGGGAACAAATATATCAAGAATGGGGTTATGTACATGCGAGACAACTACTTATATACTAAGGAACATGAGGCTATTACTAATCAATGATATCATGATGACGTCGTCTTCTGGAATGGTGTAGAACTTAATAGAAGATTAATGTGATATGTGACAAGGTGAAACGGTGAAATGAAAACTGGTTCTGACAAAAATGTCTCCCTACCCATATACGAAACGATCAGAAAGATCGATCAATAGATTGCAATTCTCAATTGTTCACCATATAGTGGAGGTATTGCTGTTTCTAAGCGGGAGTCCAAATAATTGCATTGGTCGGTCTGGAAGCTATCAGAACTCAAGACAATAGATTTTCATTATCACATATTATCAGGTCACCCCTACATGATGGGCACATGATTACGTCTCAGCAAAATTCTGTTGCCATGCAAAGTATCACATTGTCCTGTAAGCTTCCGTGCTGGATTTGATGAATCCCAAACCTTCATATACCTTGCTAACTGGCCATCTTAAATTATACCATGACTCGGGCTATGAAGCCCGACATATGAAAAGTCGGACCCGCCAGACTGGGACCGTGATGATCAGACTCAGCCTCAGGCGGCGAGTCTGCGGCTCGGACTCCAGAGGCTCCGAAGAGTCACAGTCATGGTGGCTGTAGTAGTATATGATATAGACTCGGATGCAAGCCCTTCACTTCGATCTGCTTGCAAGTCTTCATGACGCCAATTCTCCGATCAATCCCAATCCTGTCTCAGACAACGACTGCGAATGGTCGTGTTGTGCAAAACAGGCCCTGGCTTCTTCAGCATTGAACAACTTTGGAGGCAACCACCCACTTTCAATATCTGATTTGCGTCTGTAGTGAGTGTGAGTCGGTGAGCGAGATCAGCATGGTGGAAAGTGAGAATGGATACAAGTGAGCAGGATTAAATGCATGCAACACCAGTACAAGCACCATTGAGACATGCTGTAAGTATGTAGAAACATCTGAATGAGCATGAATGAGACTCGTGCAAGGACAACACATACAACAGAGTTGAAACCAGAAATTGCATCCTTGATCCGGTTGGTGTCAAATGCAAGTGTCTCATACGGCGACTTAGTCCTGGAAGCGGTCATCACGTGTCACAGCCATTTTACATTATTGACAGCTTCAGACATCGGCTATCGACCGAGTTGACAACAATGATTTCACTCGGACGTAGTAAGTACCACAAGTCCGCGAGTACTACGTAAGTGGGAACGCTCAGGTGTAGTGCTAGTAAAATTGCGACTGTCACCGCAACGCTGTCCTGTCTGGCACCCCCCCCCCATATTTTGAAGGCAAGTGCGTCGTCTTTTCTAAGTCTTGCAGTCCCTGATGACATTGTCAGTTACTTGCTATGCCATGTACCAGACAGACAGCCAAGAAGACGACTGGGGGCCGCGCCCCACGACTCAACCTCACAGACAGGCCGGCAGGGTAGATGACCCATGATGGGATCATTCATGCGGCAGCCAATTCCACCGGAGCTGAGTCCACGATGGTTGTCACTACCCAACCACAAGTGGTCCATGCGACAGCCAATTCCGTGGAGCCCACAGACGACGGTATCCTGCAAACGTCTATGGTGAGACCCTTTGCGCTAGCCCACTTTCTGGCTGACTATTGTATAGTTTTGCTCGTTATGTGGGGACGGTGGAACGCTGTGGGAGTGCAGCGCCTGCCCCCGTTCCGTTTGTTCGATTTGTATTGAAGTTCCGGTGAAAGAGCTCCGTGCATTGTCCAGCAACGACGTCAATTTCTTGTACGTATATTGTCACTGGGCTGGTGATATCCGGACCGGGGTAAGCTCGCCCTACATGGTGAGTAAACATCACTCTAGTTATGATTGTAAAATCTTTTTAGGGCTTTACGCGCCGTGGGAAGCCAGTCCTAAAGGCCTTCCTGAAGGTCAATGGAACATTCGAGATGTCGAGGGGGGCGCAGGTGGTCTGCCCACACACGCTCCTCGTCCAACTGAGGCTAGCAACAGTTGGAGCTACTACTCACGAAGTGGTGCTCGTACAGTACCTTAGAGAGTTCTTCCCGGCCGGTCAGCTCTGTACTCTGACCATTCCGTTTGACTTGGGGACGGATTCCGCTCACGACAACTGGCCATCTGCTGTAGCGGCTGCGCTCACCAGTCTCCCCACCGTTACCTTTCGCCATGTCTTGTTCACCATCACCAATCATACGGATGAGGATCGAGGAGACCTCTTTCTGGGAAAGGATGAGATGGGGAAGATGTTTTCGGCTGCTGTAGACCAGGTGAATTACTTGATTCATTGACCACTTACTCATATTGGCTGATCGATTCCATTAGTTTTTGCCGGTCTTGTTGGACCCTTTCCAGGCATACTTGCCAGGGGCGATTCTTTACTTTTTATCGTGCGGGTCTTTGGTATAGAATCGTGATTCATTCAACAAATTATACCACTGTCTGCAAGAGTAAGTGCCTGTATTACTGTCCCAGAACTTTAATTGAACTCAGTTGGCATTGCTAGAATGAATTTTGGTCACGCTCTAACCTTCAGTGCCCCCAGGCTTGTGACTCAGTCTACCACTGAGTTGCTCATGCGACTTACAAGGAATGTAGTTGTCTACGCATTCAATTTCGAAACAGCCCTTGAGTACCTACTGCAAGACCTTGAGGAGTTAGGACGTCACACATCAATTATACATCTCACACCTTAAGGTGCGATTCGTTACACTTGGACTCACCGCGATATTCAGCCATGGGGTGAGCGAATGCCTGTGCAATGTGACCAATGTGGGGTGGTCCAACAATGGACTAGGGTTGCGAAGGAGGGGTCCACCATTTACGAGTGCAAGAACATGAAATGTGGTTGGCAGGGAAACAAGAAGTTGGGCAAGCGGAGGAATTTCAGTAGGACACATCCCACGGATGCGGTATTGTTGCACAAGAAGGTTGGCAGGACTTGCTGGATGAAGGTACCTATCTCTTTCGCTGACTAAATATGTTTCTTTGGGTCCTGTCACTATCACGCAATCAGTCCTGTAGTACTGGTAGTGCTCGGATAAGTATCTCGCTTGCCTCACTGTGTCAAAAATGATTTTCATTTTTGGGCAACAGTCACATACTGGCAACAGTTCAAGTTTGGGACGATTCGATTTGACGGGAAGATTACATTACACTGTCATGGTAATGGGTTGGAATCTGCGATCCCTCTTCTGAAGAATCTAGCTCATACTGCCATCTATCCAGCAGCTCCGACTTGCGTTTTTTTTTCGCAAAGTTTGCAACTATAGCCCTTTGTTGTTCTGGATGCATTGAAGCCGCCATCTGACCTTGCAAGAATATCCCGCCACTATCTGTCCTTTGAGCTCTCGGATTTCTGCCACAAGCTCAGAGAGCGGCTTTCAAGTTACCGGGTGCAGCGAGTATTGAGAGGGCCAGGAGCCAGAGGGTCGAGGCCGGCGTCGAGTAGGTGCTGAGAGCACCAACAGACCAGAGTGTGGCGGCGACGGCGGCGAGGTGTAACGCGTCGACAGGGGATCAACCAAACTGCCAGGCGGCGCGGACAGCACGCATATGCAAGACGGCGGCGTACAAGTCGACCTGGGCCACATACATGGTGAGCCAGATCAGAGTGTCACGCATGGAAGCGCGGACGCAGACGCAGGCAAGAAGGTCGAAAGAACACTCCAAGGCGGGAAGGACGAGGTAGAGGACGCGGGAACGTGTCGATCGAGGGGGAGCGGAGCGAATACCCGAGCTTCGACATCGGCTGTACCGAAGTTGTCTGGAGCGTCCAACCATGTATAGGACGCTGGGAATAGACCCAAAGAGCTACACAATGCGTCAGTGCACATGCGTGAAGGCCAGAAGTGCTGGGAGGAGAGGATTCACCAGCAGAGGTTCGAGACAGGCTAGACGCGCCAGATAACGAATCAGAGGCGTCGGGGCGATAAATAAGTGGCGAGGGTGCTGGAGGCGTGCCGAAGAATGTCAGCACGAAGGGCAAGAACAAGAGGTCGAAGAGGACTCACCTGGGAGGGCTCGAGGAGTTCGAGACGAGCCAGACGAGCCGGGCAGCGAAACGGTCGTACTAGGCGACGTATGTATACAGTGTCTATGGGACGCATAGAAGTGATTAGTGATGGGCGATCCGGCAAAACGGATGCACCAAGTCGAGATACAGGACCAGGAGGCCAGGGAATCGAGGAGATCGAGTCGGGAGAGGTTAGAGGCAACAGGAGATGTAGGAACAATGGAAACGGTGTCGAAACTGACGGGAGACGACAGGGAGTGGATGGCGCAACGAGAAGCGCACGCAGTGACTCGGGAGGAGTCGATACGAAGTCGCTAGCACGTCGGACGCACAAGTTCAAGACGGCACACATACCTGGACCGTTCACACCACTCTAGAGAAATAACATATGACCTACGACCCGCCCGAACCCACCGTGTTGTCGAGGACGAACGAAATTGCAACTTAGAAACATCAGTTGAGCAATATATGTATCTGTATCCGTTATAATTTATGTGCTGTGCCCCCCCGCACTGCTTGTAAAACGACCCGAAACTGTCGGAGGTCACGCGAGATGGGTGAACGATGGTAGGTTTCGTTCTTATTTCCTCTTATCCTATAGATATATACATTTATACTCTATTGCTCTCCTAACACTATACAGTAGCGAGCTCCTATTTTCCTCGCCGCTATGGCATCTAGAAAAGGGCATGATTCACCAAAGCCTGACCTGGAGTTGTAAGTTGCATCTTTTTTTCGACAGAGGGTGCCGAGATCCAAGCCTGAGGCTGGCACAACTCAGTTACTCGGAGGCCTCTCAAATTACAACTCACTGGCAATGTTCCTGGGCTGGTTCGCATACCGCCCGGGACCACTGAATGACTCAGGCTTGGACTCCTAATGTCCTGAGCGTGTACGTACGGAGAGCAGATGGATACTATGCAGGGCAAACAATAAAAAAGCGACTAAACAACGCAGCACGCGCGAGTTCATAGTGAGCTAGAGAAGATAACTATTCCAAGAAACGAGAGTGCATTGGGGAATCCAACGTCGTACTCAAGGTGCAGAAAAAAAAGACTAACATCTAAAGAAGAAAAAACGAGCGAAAAGTCAGTACGAAAAGCGTCAATTTCTGTTTACAAATGTGCAAGAATGTCATCGGTGGATTGGTTCAAAAAGTCTTAACCGCCTCGCGAGCAGTTCCGCCGAATGGTCCGGTCAGCCATGCCATCACCGAAACCAACATGCGCACACTCACTTCTTGGCCACCGTCATCAGGTCCTGCGTACTCAGATACGTCCTCAGCGCCACGTACAACTCCTCGTCCAACGGATTCGGGTTGCTGCTCGGCCCTGCGAACACCGTCGTCACCAACAAAAACGTCGACATCGGTCGCACACCAAACGGCGGGAGTTGCGGTGCACCACTCATGCTCAACGCGGGCAGCATCGATCGGTGCATCATCCCCGAGTTTCATAGTCATCCGCGGGTCTGGCGGCGGAGGCGTCCTCCCAAATGCACCTCCGACAGTCCCAAACTGACCCACAGGCGTGCCCATCGTCAGGCGCTCTTGCGACAGGGTTGTAGTCGGCGCGGCGCGAGAACTCGGGCGGAGGTTCTCCTGCACGAGGCTGGTATCACGGTAATAATCGCCCGCCTCAGACCGGTATTCATATACAGAAGGGCGTTGACAGTTAGGTCGACGAGGCACGGGCGCGGCGAGGTATTTCGAGTTCATGGGGTTTTGCTCCGCGCTTAACGAATTGCTGGATAGGCCGTCCCCGTAAAGCCTCGACTTCGTACTCTGCATCGCTTCATCAGAAGTTCCTCAGTCGAGTCCACAAACGCTACCCACTATTCCACTTCTTGTACGGGATCATCGATTCGTTGAACTCCATTTCATTGTCGTCGGTGATGAACTTTTTATTCTTTCCGTCATCCAGCACGACACGGGTGTTACCCCAACCAAACCCACCCATGCGCCAGAAAGAGTAGAGTGGCAAGATGAAATTGTAAATCGGGTATCTGAATGGGGGCGTCAGATAACAGTTCGGATCGTAAAGAATGCCACGCACGAAAGCAAGTACACGATCATCCAACCGACGAGCATGAACTCTCGTTTAATGATGAAGATGAGAGCGTAAGACACCGTGGTTAGCCCTTCAACTTGCTCCAACTAAACGCCGAAGACAACATACCTGCAGGCCATATGTCGCTCCGATGAAAACAATAGAAATGATCGGTAGCGGTGACGACCCAGTCGCCACAGCGATAATTAGCCAGACCAACTATACGTCCCGGAAAGTCAGCACGACCACGTATCAACGAACCCTGAAACTCACATAAACGAGGGTGGCAGGCAAAATCTATCATCGAAATCAGACGCGATCAAAAACGACATGGCCAACGGTACACACCAGCGTACTGATCAAATCCATATACACAAAGAACCACATCGAAAAACAGCACATGCAACACAGATCCAGCAAAGTGGCCAACTCATACAGATTATGAATTGTCGAATTGATCCACCGACGCTGCTGAGAATAACACTCACCACGACACGGGCGCCATCATCCGCGCGACTGCGAATTTCATCTTGTACGTGGGGAAATGTTTCAATAGGGCGTCGTCAAGCGAGAACAGATTCTTCTTGTGCAGCGTATCCACGTTGGGCTCGGCATACTCGTCGATGACGCGGTTCAAGATAAAGATCGGATGGCCCTTGTCAGCGGTGCGGATGCAGTGGAGCGTGAAACATCCGGGGAGATAAGTTACAGAACCGAAGACTCTCGAAAGCCTTGGCGAGGTGGTGGGAGATGTAATACTCGTAGACCTAGGACGCGTCAGACGGACGAACGGTATGGGAGATGCAGACTCGTACCTGGATCATCGTCCACCAAGACTTTTCCTCGTTCTGCAACTTGGTCTCACCGCATATACCGATGATGTTGGAGTCGTCGATGGAAGAGGCAACGAGTCGGTTCAGCGATTGAAGTGTGACGAGCTGCAGTCAACACGCCTCAGCAGACGATCTTGGTCAAAAAATTGCACTCACAGTATCGGCATCCACGGTAAAGATGTACTCATAAAACGTGGGGTCAATTCCGACGACGTTGCGCATTTGGTAATATATCTCCAATTCCAGCGGGGACATGGGTGCATCAAAGTGCACGCGGTTCAAGTATTGCATGAGCAGAATCTGATTGTCACGCTTCCCTCTGTTTCCCAGCTTGGACCGCTCCGTCGGTTTGCCAACCTTGACCACAACCAGGTACCTTTAAAACAAGGAACGATCAGGTACCTGCAATGTCAGAGCCAAACGGGACTCACGGGATGACGCGACCCTCAAACTCGTACCTTGCCATAGTTGAGCTTCTGAGATCCCTGTCCGATCGACTTGAACATGAGCGGCTCCGCGTTCCTCGCCGCAGGATCGACGCCAAAGATGTCCAGCTGTCGGGCGTCGGGTATTCGTTGCCGCTACCGATGATGTTGCCGTCGCAGATGATGAAGATCAGCTTTCGCTTATCGTCATGTCCAACGCCGCGAGCGAGTCGATGGTATTGCGCGACGAGTCCTCGCGTTCGGTGTAGCAGGAGACTTGGCAGAGCACAAACTTGTCCAGACGTTCAGGGAAACATTTCATCCCGAGTTGTGATGCAGCCAAGACTACGAGAGACATCAGAACTCGAAGGCCTTGCACAGTCGTCCACTACCACTCACATTTCAGCAGCATGGGTGCTATGATGATCAATGATCCTCGAGAATGCCAGCAGCATGTACCTCCAGACTTGGGAGTGTACCAGAAATCGATCCCACCCCAATAAAAGGGGTTGTTCAAACAATCGACATTCGCAGTTGAGCGACGTGATGTCTGTACCTACCTGCTATTGGAATACCGAGACGAGGAGTCGTCACCGTATACGTAGTCGGCCAAATAGTAGATACTGTTATTATATATACCACAAAGTCCCAGTTAGATGACACAGGAGGGGCACAATTGTGCCCCATCCCCGCACACCAAAGCCCCCAAGGCCGAATCAAACGACGTGCAGGAGCGGCACATTTGTACCCTCATTCATCACTGCACGCTGCCAGGCCCCGATGCAGGAGCAGTACAACTGTACCCTCGTCACTGCACGCCAATCCCAGTCGAACAATATGCAGGAGCAGTACAATCGTACCCTCGTCACTGCACACCGTCAAGTCCTAGTTTAACAACATGCAGGAGCGTCACAATTGTGACCTCATTACTGATGCCGTCAAGTCCTAGTCCAAGCATGATGCAGGAGTGTCACAATTGTGACCTCGTCACTGCACGCTGAACCTGCAAAGCCGGAAACAAATGAGTAAGTATGAAACCAAGGACACCGTCCGTCCAGAAACACCACCAGTCCATTAGCAAACCCAAAAACGAAGATAAAAAAAACCTAATGAAACAAACACGTCAGCGTGTGAGTTGGGAACGGAACTGACCTTAGTACGTGCACACCATTCTCATCATGCAGGCTGCAGTCCTACATGGCGAAAATGCGTGGCACGTGTGCAGATTGGGGGATTTGACAATAGAGGAGCGATGTGGACAGAATGCCGACGGTGGTAGAATGGCGGCCGCTTGTTTCCAAGTCCGCCACTTGTTTGTCACTGTTTTCCTGGACACTCTGAAGACCGTGGAAACATAGGCAAAATTTTAGACTACACGAGCAAAACATCGGAAGAATCATATGACCTTAACACGAACAGAAAAAAATCTGATAAATAAGGAGAAGATGTATTAACATGTATTTCATATGTGGTATGAGACCGAGATGCATAGAGAGTGTTGTTGAGGTGTTAAAAATGAAATACCATATTTTTTGCACTTCTGAAGCAGTGATAGTACCTTACATAATTGGATTTCGGAACTTGTACATACTTACTATCC
>JBBPTO010002365.1:0-11051 GCA_038094155.1 Pulveroboletus cf. aberrans
GATAACTTTCTACCCATTGAGAAGGATAACAAAGTTGCTCTCAACCTAGCCCTTCATCTCTCCCATTCTGCATCCATTTCGCATGTGCTCACTCCCCCAACCAACACCCCAGCCACAATCTGGGAGAATTTTCTTCTCTAGCAACCCTCTAGATCCACCTGAACCTCAGAAAGTTATTGAAGCTTTCAAAAGAATGTCTTCTTTTAAGCCCATGGAGCTCAAGCTCGACCCCCCTGCACCCTTTGACAGCAACACTGCCAATTCCACAGACTGGTTGGACACTGTCTCAACCTACCTTCTGATAAACACTGATGTATACTGTGATGATGATAAGAAGGTCACCTTTGCACTTATGTTCATGACCCTCAGCTCAGCCCAAGTTTGGGTCAAAACCTTTCAAAGAAAGGCAGTCACTGAGGAGACTTTTGGAAAGTGGACTGACTTCACTGAGAAGTTCAAAAGATTATTTGTCTGGAAAGATAAAGCAGCCAATGCCCTAGCTTGGTTGTCTTCTGCCAGCATGGTCAAAGACAAGAAAGGACAGTAGACCCCTTCCATCATAGATTTTAATGCTGAGTTTCAAGCCCATGCTGCAAGACTCACAGCCATCAACACCATCCTTATCTCCTTCTATCAGTTGGCCATTGCCACGTCTCTCAGTTCGCAGATTCTTGCTGTAAAGTAGCTACAGGACTTGGAATGAAGTCCTAAGCAAATAAGTAGGGTGCGAGTGTAGGTCTTGATCCAGGGGATTGCAAAGAGAAGAAAAGAGGACTATAGGAATGGCTCACTGATTGTCCACAGGACACTGGAAAACTGAGTCTGGCTTCCCCCCATTCAGTAGGGCTAGGAAACCAACTTGGTGTTGCAGGACTAGGACAGAAATGGGTGAAACTGAAGGGGAACTGGCTTAGAATAGGTACTCAATGGAACTAGATGGCTTGCATAGTGATGGTAGGGGAATTACATCTGTAATTCAGGGATACCTGAATGATATATAACAAGAGAAACACCAAAGAAGGCTACTCAACTGTAAAAGAATGGATCTAGTGTGCAGGAAAGTGATCCAGTGCATGGGAATCCAGTGTCTGGTGGACCAGATATGTATCCTGTATGCATGGGTCTGGGTTCAGTACATCGAATTGAAAGAAAATGGTAGACAAATGGTAGACAAATCAAAAACCGACCTTCAGACAACTACCAGATGGACTCAGATCAGAAAAGACAGCAGCACAGAGCGGTCTCGGATTGACTGGAGCGCAGGATAGGGGTTACAGGATGACTAGAAATGACTGGATGTCACTGTAGGAATCTACATTTTCCTACATTGCCATGGAGAATGTTCCTGACAAGATTGATGATTGGGACAAATGTGCCATCTCCTTCCAGAAACAATGGGAAAGAATGTTTCTAGTCTGAGAGGTGTGGAAAGGAAAAGCTACCCCTTCATATGCCTATGCCACCCCACCACACTTGAAATCCTCTCAAGACCCTGATGCCATGGATGTCCATGCCATATCCATCACTTGCCTCCAGAAACTTACTCCCAAAGAAAGGGAACACTGCCATAAGAAGAACCTCTGTTTTAAATGCCGGAAACCCGGACATTTGGCATTCAAGTGCAATGCCACCTTCAAGAACACCTCCAGACCTTCCATTTTAAAAACAATAAAGAAGGACCCTGAGGATCTCCCCATGTTGAAAGAATGTGAGGAAGATGATGAAGAAGTGGTCGGAAGAATGACCCATTTTTGCTCCCAGGATTTTTAGAATGGAGGCCAGCCTCAATGTCTGCCACCTCCTACCCTGTATGTGCACCTGTAACTGTATCTTGTACGATGAAATCTATGCAGATCCCCATTGAACTCGTTGATTCTCTATTGAAAATGCTTGTCTCAACACTCTACCATTTGCTGATTTCATGACTGAACTTTATACCTACTGGCTCCCTTCTGATTGAGATTCTGACATTCACCTCAAGATGTTCAGCTCTTGTCAAGGCTCTGAGGCTTTTCACAAATGGGTGGTTGACATCCAAAATCAAAATACTACTATCCTTGTGGATGATGAATTGCATATGTCAGACACTGGACTCCATTACCACTTTGAGGTGAATATAAATAATGATCTCACTGTTGAGTATTGCACCTCCAATGCAAAGGATAAGGAAATTAGTTTTGCACAAGTGGATTGAGAAGGTAAAATGGCTGGATAAGAAATGTCTCTGTGAGGCTTGAGCATTACATGATCAGATTGAGGTATCTCTCCAATTAACATCCAAGTCTTGGCCTACTGATATCAATGCTGCTGATATCTGCCATTCCTCTGGCAAGCCCACCAATGACCTCACCTCAGCTCCCTTCTCTAACTGACAATGAATGAAAAATTCTCTGTAAGGATGAAGGTTGCTTCAAATGTCACCAGTTATTCCAATTTCACACATCTGCAAATTGTTCAAATGATTTTTCCAATGCAGCTACCTATAAACCTGTCATATCCACAATAACTCTGGTCCCTCCAGAACCAACACCACTCATTCTTCTGGCAATACCTCATCAATTATACATGATCTTCTGAATCTTGGTCCAACTCTGACACATCTCTGCCTCTGAAAATATATCTTCCCTTGTGATCTTCAAAACTTCAACTGAAGTAGACACTGAATGGTTGATGCCTCTCAGTCTTAACAGTATATTCAGGCTGTACATTTTATTGTCATTACACTTCACTCATGACCTCTTCATATTTATCTTGAGACTTCTGTCTCTATAGTCATTTCTCTAGCCTCTTGAACCAGACCACCTTTGTCACTTGAAGTGCTTCTGTTATATATCCAGTTCCTCTGTATATGTCTAGTCAAAAGATCAATTTGTGGAAGATCTAACCTCACCTTGGAAGTTGCATTACTTTCTGCCTTATTCATACATCTGTCTCAATGCATCCACTTACTTACTTATAACCAGTACTGTCAATCCTGTTCACTTTATGTTTCATTTGAGAATATACCATTCATCCATGAACTCTGTCCCCATCCTACTCTTTAAATTTCCTGATGGTTACCACTCTATTCTCTTCACTCTCTAGTGTCTTGATGGCACTCCTTTGTACCCTGTTTCTCTTAATGTCTCTCTACCCTCCTGAACTCCACAGTCTAACATCTCCTCCTAAACCTCACTTCTTCCATCTCAGAGAAATCACCTCTGATGCCTCACATAGAGCAGTAACTATTTTCTAACAAAGACTAGCCAGAGAATGTGCCATCACTCCATGAATTTCCAGCTAGCCAATGCTAGTTGATGTAATATATTTATCATTGATAATGGATTGGCTGACATGAGGTACTCTGTCAAACAATGACAGGCCAATGTCTGATTCAAGCATACTGGTACTTGTTTCACCTGTGAGCCCATCTCTATGACACAAGTTTCACTGACTGGTCTGTCCTCTTTAACATCCCCCTTGCTGATTGGCCCTCACCTCCTGTCATTCATCTCACTTGTTGGCCCATCTCTCCAACACTTGCTTTACCTGCCAGCCCATTCTCTCTGTCTTCTGTATCACAGATCTACTCATCCCTCCTATGTACATATGTTTCATTAGCATTCTCTCCACTGTTCACTTGCCAATCAGCCCTTATTCTCTATCATACATCTCACCTGTTAGCTGATTCCTCCACTGCTTGCTTTTCTGGCTAGCCCACCTGTTATGTGTATTACACACATGTTTCTCTACTCTCCTGGCTGATCAGCCTATTCTCTGTCATTCATCTCACTGGTCAGCATCTCTCTTCAATGACTGCTTTGCTGGCTGGCTGTCCATCCTCTCTGTCAGTCTCTTTTCAATCAGCCCTTCTCCCATCACAGGTCAGCCCATTTCTTTTATGTCTGTTTTGCCAGCTAGGTGTCTTTCATATCATGAATTGGCCCATTCATTCTATATACATTTTACTGGCTGGCCCATCCTGTCAGAGTCATGGTAATGAAATCCTGTGCAACTCTGGAACTCCAGAGTTGGGTTGTAGAATCTTGGCTTCACCTTATGTGGTGCACCCTTGTTCCAAGCTTCAGTAGATGGTCCCATATTTGATCAGAAGATTGGAGGATCAGAGTTAAGTCATCTAGACTCAGGGTAGAGCGGAGATATCCATCAGAGTTGACAGAGAGTTGAGCATCAAGTGTAAGTTAATGGAGAGTACATCAGGTACTCAATTCGATATTATGGCTGGACTATGTAAAGCAGAGTTGGTACACTACATACAGTGGCTCAAAAAAGTGTCCCAATGTTGGTGCATTTTGAAGAGATTGGTTAATTGCCAGTGCAGAAAACTGAACAAGGCCAAACACTTGCAGCAGCAAAGGTTGTCCTCGCTCTGTACTTCCTAACCCCACTTGGATCATGTAATTCAGTTGTGATGTCACTGAGTTACATCCATTTTAAAATGACATGTCATTGGGACACTTATTTGAGCATCATGCTGTGATTCATTATCTGGTAAATAACATAAGAATATAATATGACAGCTTCTGATGAATGCTATGCCTTGACCCTGAAATTTTATGTAAATTATGTAATTCTAAGGTGCATAAATAATACTCATCCCACTCAGTTGATCAATATCATCATGAAGTCCATTTCTACCTCTATTAAAGCTAATATTCTCTTTCTTGCTGAATCTAGTCTTTCTATTCATCAGATCTCCTTTCAAACTGGGTTGTGGAAGTCTACTGTGTCCAGAGTCATCAAATAATACCTTCTAGAAAAGGAAAACATCTAGCTAGGATGTTCTTCAAAGGTTTTCTCTACTGATAAGAGAAGGATTATTTCTAGTATTACCACTGGGAAAGTGGAAAATGCTGTTCAAGCAACCCATCTCATCAATTCCACCCTCTCCTCTACTATCTCATCCCAAACTGTTTACAATGTTCTCAAGTCTGCTTCCTTGAAGGCTGTGGTCAAGAAGAAAAAGCCTTTTCTATCTGTCAAATATAGAAAATAGAGGCTGGCCTTTGCTCTTAAGTATCAAAACTGGATTGTAGAGGGCTAGAATAGAGTTATTTGATCAGATAAAATCAAGCTTAACAGGATTAGATCAGATGGAAGAAAGTATATATAAAAATGACAGGTAAGCCTTTATAAGACAGGAAGATATAGAGAATAGTACAGTTTGAAGGAGATTCCTTGATGGTTTTGGAATGTATGGGGTGGAATGGTATTTGAATCTTGGCAGGAGTAGAGGGCAAGATGAATTCCAAGCAGTATGTCTCCATTTTAAAGAGTAATCCGCTTCATAGCATGAAAAATCTGGTATTTGTAAGAAAGACATTATCTTTCAACAGGATGATGACCCCATGCACTCCTCCAAAAGAGCTCAGGAATGGCTTGAATCTTATGGAATCAAGCTTCTGGATTGGCTCCCACAATCTCCAGACATTAGCCCTATTGAACATGTCTGGCAAATTATGAAACAAAAGCTCAACAACTATTCAAGACAAGCTAGGGGAGTATGGGAACCTTGGGAGAGGATTGCAATGGAGTGGGGCACAATTGGGGGTGAGACTGTCAAATATTGATAGATAGTATGCCAAGAAGGCTAGAGGCAGTGCTTAAGGCCAAAGGAAGACACACTAAGTACTAAAAGTATAAAATTGGAATGATGCTCAAATAAGTGTCCCAATGACATGTCATTTTAAAATGGCTGTAACTCAGTGGCATGACAACCAAATCACATGATCCAAGTAGGGGTAGGACGCCCAGAGCAAGTACTACCTTCGCTCCCGCAAATGTTTGGCCTTGTTCGGTTTTCTTCACTGGCAATTAACCAATCTCTTCAAAATGCACCAACATTGAAACACTTTTTTGAGCCACTGTACCTATGCATGTTGAGGTTCATCTCACTTGCATGGGTTCCTTGTGAGTGGTAACATCTACCTTTCACTTGCGCAATACCGACTTAAGGTTCAGAATGCATAAGCACATACTATTGCCAAGCTGCAGGATGAACCTAGAATCCCAACATGGTCTGCCACTTTGTATTTCAGATGATTAATCCAGGTGATCCACATGGCACAGAAGACATTCCGCTGGCTGGTTGCCCGTGGTATGATGCAAAGTAAAAGTCTTCAATTCCACAAGTGCAACTTACTATGCCCCCAGTAATGTTAGTGGAAACCCATGGAATGAAGGGGAAAATATTTCAGTGCTGTCCTTCATGGAGGAAAGGGCCCTTACACAGAGACTGTGCATTTTTTATGACAGATATGAATCTTCTGGAAATTCAGGAATTGGATGTTGTTCACATCCTTGCCTTTTTCTCTTTTAATCATCACAGTGAACATTACCCCTGTGCACTGGTTCACTGGTTCATTTGCAGCAAGAAACTAGATTAAGTTACTGGAATGTGGGTGGTTTGCCCTGGGTTCAATGCTTGCCAGCAGCCAGATATGATGTCTGTTATCCATCTTGACACTCTATATCATACTGCTCACTTAATTCTGGTTTATGACAATCAACCTGTACAACTGAAACATGAACTCTGCCACTCATATGATTTCTTCCATGCTTACTATGTGAACAAATTTGCTAACCACCATGCCTTCAAGATTGCATCATGATGCTTGGACTGCTGTTTGCCAACTATGGTTTCCTGTCCACAGTTTCTTTCCTTAGCATGCAATCTTGTAAGTTGGAGCCCACACACCACCATACTTACTTACTTTTGTCAATCACATCCACATATTCTCCCTCAGATTTTCACTGGCCCCCTGATGCACACCTGCATTCTCACCTAATTCACTGCTGGATTGCACATGAAGCAGCTCACTGACACTGCCTTGATATTCTCTAGTGACATCCTCTGTATGGCCTGTGCTTGTGTCAGTCCTAACAGGTACTCCCTGCCCACTGATCAGGACTTCTTGTGACCCACCTGTTCACATTGACCCCTTGGGTCATTCTTTCATCCACCAACCTGCAACATTCCCACACACCTCCAATATCTCCAACTCTTCTCAAGCAACTCAACCCCCATGAATGGCCCATTCACTTATGACTCTCTCTTCAACTCAGAGTACCTCTGGTCCCATCAGTCCCTGGGTCTACGGTGTTTCATCCACAGTTTGTAAGTCCTTTGTCTCATCCAGTCTCATATGTATGAGTTGCTCACCCTTTCTGGCACAGTGCCTGGTCTCTTGTCTCCATCTTCCTGTGTTGGCTTTGACTCTTTCAGCTTGACCAACATCATTGATAAATGCCAACACACTTCCTCCATCAACTACATCCCCACCTCTTCCAGTTACCCTTTCACTCCTTCTAATAATAGTATCCTCTCCCCTGTCATTTACAGTCTAAATGCTGGCAAGATCTCATCTGATGAATGTGGTCAGAAGTTCATCACTCCTCCAGTTACCTGCTTAGTCCTTTTACCTTGAACACTGCATGAATTTTCTTAGACATGCTTTTAATCAACATCTGACCCTTCTCAACTGATATTGCCTCTCACTCCACTTGAGTCATCTTCCACAAGTCCTCCATGCCTTTAGAGAAATGTTCACACCTTGCAAGCTTTCCTTTAAGACATACCCTTGTATGTTCAATCAGGTTCATGTCTGATGACTGTGTACATTAAAGCTAACTGAGATTTACACAGGTGTTAATGATACTGTCTACACTGTGTTTGTGGTTAACAATGCAATTGTTTTTGAATTCACTTTATACAATCTGTGGGTTGCAGTAGTCACTTACAATCTATATATGATGTGTTCTTTCAAAAATGATATGAAAAACACACCACTGATTAGGTCCTCGATGATGTCATAGAAAATAATGCCATGAAAAGTGATGGCAGAAAGGAAATAAGTATGCCCCTTGTAAAAAGTGTCTGTTTCTGCTACAACAACATCTGTTGAGTGAGCATATATATATGTGAGTTATAGTATCTTTGTCCTTTGCTACCCTATAAGTAAAAGCATGTTTAGAATCAACAATCCAGCTGCTATCCAATTTGTATACTTTACTTGTAATTCCTCATTTCATTCTGAAGCTGAAAAGGATACAATTTTGTGAGTGAGATATTCTGCAGCTGATGCGATGGTGGCAGCATGATACTAATAGCAACTCAACCATGGAAGGCACAGCAATAGAAGCACATTATCAACTGAAACACAATAAAGGTGACATACAAGTAATGCTGCAATAACATTGTGATGCATGAATTATAACTGCAACCTTGATGATATTTCTACAGAAACAGGTCAGCTTTGCACATATTGACATAAAAATGACAACACAACAGTGATCACAATGTGATAAAAAATGGCCAACATGATAATAGCAGCATGGCAGAGACCATGAAATGATAAAGTGGTATGCCAGCAATACAATGACAGCATCATGATGCTTAAATCACAACTGTGACAGAACAATGCAATGACAATGATGATGGAATGATGATGAGAAGAGGACAATTGGAAGACAATGGTAACAGGACAATGCAATGAAGGTGGCATGTTAGCAATTCCTTGACAATGTCATGATGTGCAGGTTGTGACTACAACCACCACACAATAATAATGGTGATGGGATGGGAATACATTGATGACAATGATGATGCAAAAATGGCAGTATGACTGTGACTGCAATGAAATGAAGATGACATGCCAGTAATGCCACAATAGCATTATAACACATAGCACAATTGCAACCATGACATGATAATGACAGTGATGGGACACCAGCACACATATTTGTGGCTATATCTGTAACCTTAACAATGGCTACTATGTCAGGTGCAGGTATGGTAGAAGCCCGAACTAGCAGGAGGGTCCAAGTGTGCTCCTGTTACATAGAAAAGATAAGGGAGCAGTTCTTGTGACCAAGTTAGGGTTAGTTATATGAAAAGTCAGACAATGGTGCTATGTAAGTCTGATGAATGATGTGCAAAGCATCTGTCATGATATCATACAAGGTAATACCACTATCACAATGTCAGAAGACCCCTGGCACACCACTACCCTGAGTATCATCATGTTTTTGATCAGCCATCATCACATTTTCAGTTCATGAATACACAGTCAATATGTAGCTGTAATATAAAATTGGAAAGTGTAGGTACAAAAAACATCTAATTCAAATGCAAGATATCTGTCACATCTTGTCAAGCCCTTTTCACCTTTCCTTTCTTGCATTAATATCCTGAAAGGTTAAATTCTGGCCACTGACAGTAATTATTGCATACATGTTTCTCTTCACACTGAGCCACTGCATCCTCAAAATTTCCATCACATAAGAGGCCCCTGCTAAATGAGCTATCAGGATCACCATGTGGTTAGTGGGTAGCAGAGTGATCACAGAATGACCTCAAACTTACATGTGTGCCAAGACCTGGGTATTGATTAGAACTGATGTGCTACCTACACAATGAATACTTGAGCAGTGAGGGTGCATGAGTGCAATTCAAGATGTATGTCTTCCCACCAGCCAGAAAGTATTGGACATGCTGTGTAAATATCGGAAATTCATTGATCTCAAAATCTTCCTCCCCAGGTTCTTGAAGGGGCTCATAACCACCATTATGGACAAATTTGATGAATAATTCTTTTGTATTGGAAATCTCCTTACAAAGGTATATATGGTCAACACTGATGTCACCAAAGTTAGAGCTGTTGACAGTAGCATCTCATTCTGCTGAGCCTGCATGTACAAATCAGAAGGATGGGATTTTAAATAGAGGTGGTTCCTTGGAGTAAGTGATCACTTTTGTAATGAAGTCCTCAGTCATCTTGAACAGTACCTTTGCCCAATACAGAGCATTTGCTTCACAGAATGGCTTGATAAACTCTTTTCTGAAGACATATCATTCAAATGGACCACTGTTACCCTGTGGTGGCTGCATGGACTGTTTTGAAACCACCTGCTCCAATAGGAGCAGCACCAGGACAGAGATAGAGCTGACTGGAAATTAAGATTTCTTCTTTCATCTCAAAGGAGCACCCAGCCTTGCCCTTCAAATTTTTGAGCATACAGTGGCTCAAGAAAGTAATGCATGATATTACATAATATGATAAGTCGCCCATATCTCCTCAACCCCTTCACATTACACCAAGCTCTGGTACTCAGTAGATAGCTAGAACAATGTAGATAATGCTACCATGTACAACATACCTGAAAAAACAAAGTAGAAAGAAACATGCAAGGGGAAATTAAAAGAGTACAGTGCATTTCTTTTTTGGATGACTGTTCTCACCCAAGCATCAAAGTGTTCTGGATTCAATTCATTAGATATGGACACAAATATTTTGTAGCCTAATCTATACATCAATGACATTCTATTAATACCATATGGAGTGATTATATGCACAAGCCCCATCCAGTGTAATTATCTTTCCTACTTGCAAAACAGTCTACTAATGAACTCACATCTGATCAGGAATGCATGCTCAAAGGGTGCAAACATGTTCAGGAAGTCCCAATTAGTAATATTAATAGTCAAAAACATTTGTGCATGAGGTAGATCAAGGTTAACTAAATATACAAGTCCACCTTTGTTGTTTTCAGACAGGGGTAGAAGGAAAGATGAGTTCCAAGCACTTGAAATATCAACTATATGTGCTATCTTTGATACTTCCCAGACTCTATGGGATATATAGAAGTAATTCATGAGCAGTATATATGTACCTATGAGCTCCCATGACTTCCATGATCAGAGAAAGTGGCTTTTGTGCACCATTTGTCCCTTAATCTGCAGTAACTACTTTGTGATCATGGAAACTCACTATATTCTCAACCAATAATCATGCACAAAGGTCCATGTGCATGGTAGAATACCATATACCACCACAGGACCCAGTTGTGTTAGCACATAGTGTACAGGCAATTGTGAGAATATAGAGAATGCAACTGAAAGGCACAGAAGTCACTTTCTACAGTCATGGAAGTCATGAGAGCTCATAGATACATATATACTGCTCATGAATTACTTCTATATATCCCATAGAGTCTGGGAAGTATCAAAGATAGCACATATAGTTGATATTTCAAGTGCTTGGAACTCATCT
>JBBPTO010002366.1:0-11049 GCA_038094155.1 Pulveroboletus cf. aberrans
GTATATCTCTATATTGTCTGGGGGTATTCTCACTTATGACAGCAGTCAAATGAATTCTCATCCATCAATTACCATACATGATTCCCACGTCTTCTTCTTTTTTTGTGGGTCTTGGTTAAGTAACCAGTTCTTTTTGAGCAGTCTCCTCTTTGAGGGGTATAATGCCAGAATGAACATCTCAATTTCAACAGGATGTCGATTCCCATAGGTGTTATGAGAAAGAATCATTAGTTGAGTGAGTTGAGTAGAATGTCTCTTCAGAAATGGAGGTCTGAAAGTAGCTCTAGCTCCTGTAGGTGGGCAAGCGTGGAACTCGGAGAGTGGTTCTGACTGAGAAGGGAGTTTAGACTGTCTGTGACTGTCCTTAATAGATTCTCTCTGTCCAGTATGTGATGAGTCTTGCTTGGGTGGCAGTGTATGAGGATTGGAATCAGAGGATGATGATGATGGTTGTGATGATAATGAGGTGCTAGAATGAGAGGAAGGTGATCTAGGTCTTGGATGAATAGATAGTTGAAGATCAGAAATGTTGAATATGACATGATGAGAAGGAGAGTCCAGATTCCTTTCATCTTGGTCATTATCATGAAGGTCAGGTGCAGTGTTTTCAGACATCGAGGGCAGTTTGTCACATATCTCTCTGGGAGCAGACAGGAAACTTGACTCATCAAAAGTAGCATGTGTGGAGATGAAGATTCAATGATGTTGAGTAGACCGGAATCTCCAACCTTTTATATTGGTCTCATATTCAATGAAGATCATTTCTTCAGCTTTTTCTGAGAGTTTATTCTTTTTAGGGATAATGAACACATAAGCCTTAAAATAGGATACATCTGGTTTGTCTCCATTGAAGAGTTCAATGGGTGTTTTCCACTAATGTCATCTCAGAGGCTGTCTGTTGTAGATATGAAGAGAGGTCTCTAGAGCTTCTTTCCAGAAGACTCCAGGTAGACAAGCCTAATGATGCATAGCTTCTGCTTTGTTCATGATGGTATGATTGAAGTTCTCAGCACATCCATTTTGTTGTGATGTATGAGGGAAAGAGGTCTGATGGGTGATACCTTGAGATGAGAAGAACAATTGAAGATCCTTCTCTAATTATTCCCCACCATGATCTGAACATACAAAGGTGACACAGGAATCAGACTGATTCTCAAGCCAAGCAATCTGGCATTGAAGTGCAGATGCAGTACCAGATTTCTCATGAAGAAAGTGAAGGAGGGCAAAGCCAGAGAAGTCATTAATGAGAGTGAGGACATAGTGGCAATGAGAGTGTGATTCGATAGGAAAAGGTCCCATCAAATCAGTGTGCAATAGAGCAAGAAGGTAACCAGCTCTCTTGATTGAAGGAATGAGAGGGCAGTCTGAAATTTTGCCTAAAGCGCAACCTTTGCAAGGTGGAGTGTCAGGTGAAATGGATATCCAGAAGTTTGAGTGCCTAAATGTCTCATTGCATTCTTTGAGCAATGTCTGAAGTGATGATGTCAAAGATGATATGAATCATTAGTTGTCATTGAGGCAATCATTCCAGGTTTAATTGAGGTTGACTGAAATCATGAAGATTGTTATCTGGACATGAGGCAGTAGCCTGAATGACTAGAAGTCCTTGATTGTCCCAGATGCAGGTTTTGCCACTTGAGATCTCACATTTGAGGCCTTGAGAGGTCAGAGTAAACACAGAAAGGAGGTGATGTGCCACCTTAGGTTCATGTCAAATATGTTTGAGTACCATAGGATTAAGAACAGCAGAATGGATAATGACTTTTCCAGGTCCATGCATGTTAATGGTTGAGCCATTAGCCACAGAGGCTTGTTTGATACCTTTATCAAGTTGTATGAAATCATCTAGGTAAGGGGTGATGTGATCAGTGCAGCCACTGTTAGACATCTGCATGGATACTTGATATCCATGGTGGATCATGGATATGGAGGTGTCCAGAGTGGAATTCTGTGGGCCAGTTGCGCTGTGCCTTGTCAGAGTGATTGGTGAAGGCATCAGAGTCCTCGGAGGGTGTGAGTGTGGGTTCAGAGATGCCTGCAGAAGATGATAGATGGTGAGAGACCAAGTGGGCTTGCAAGGGAGTGCTGTGGACAGCTCCAGATGTTTCTCCTCCTCCTCCTCTGGAGCAGTGTCCAGAGTGGAACTTTGTGAGCCAGTCATGCTGTGCTGCATTGGAGCAGCCAGCAGAGACGGCGGAGTCCTCAGAGGATTTGAGTATAGGTGCAGAGGTACCTACAGGATGTGAGTCAGAGGTGTAGTCAGAGACATCAGAGGCCTGCAAAGGAGTGCTTTGGGCAGGTCCAGGTATTGCTCCCCCTTCTCCTCCTGGGTGTTGCCTGGAGTGAGACTTTGTGTGCTGAGCTGTGTTGAAGTGGTCAGTGGAGATCCTGGAGATCCTGGAGGTTTTGAAGATCTGTAGTGAGGTGCTTTGAACAGCTCTGGATATGTCTCCTCCTCCTCTGGAGCATTGTCCAAAGAAAGATTTGGTGAGCTGGATGTGCTGTGCAATGTTGAAGCAGCCAGCGGAGATTCCAGAGGATACATGAGTGGGCTTGGAGTTGTGGCTCAAGGCCTCATGGAGTTTAAGGAGGGCATTGTAGATTGCCTTGGAGGTGGTGTGGTCCTGCATTTGGAGCAGGAGGTTGTCAGATATATGATCCAGGATAATTCTGGATGCTTGGTCTTCATGTTCTGTCCATGTGTTGATGTCAGAAGGTGTGATTTTGGAGGTAGCACCAGAGTTCATAGGAGTTGGGTTGGACCCAAGGATGATGTCGAGGAGGTTTTGCCGGTGGAGGATGTCTATAATCCGAAGTTTACAAATTTGGAAATTTGAGGTGTTCGTGAGAATAGGACAGTTGAGAGTGGTGGTTGCATTATCTGACAGCATAGTGTCAGGAACTGGAGTTAAGCGATATTGTGTGGCATCATGGTGCTGAAGAGAAGATGTCAGAATAACATTAAAGTTAGTCCGGAGTTGTTCAGAGTTAAGCAAGCATGCTCAGGGTTAAACTGAGAAGTTTTCAGGTGCAAGTGGAGCTCATAACCTGTCAGAATGTGTGCACTATGGAGGGGTAGAGATATCCAGACTCAGTTGCACAGTGGTAGTGGAACAACTATTGTATTTACCTATGGAGGGGTAGAGATACCCAGACTACAGACATAAGTAAAGGAAATGCTAGAAGTAGCTAAGAAAACTAACCTCAGTTGCACAGTGATAGTGGAACAACTGAGGGAGGAATGTTGAAACTGGACTGACTAAATAGTGATGGAGATTAGAGTGCATAAACTCCAATGTAACTCTGATGTAAGGTCTGGAATAGAAAGTATGAGGTCGAAAAGGGAAAAGAGATGTTACTGAATATTGAGTCAACTCTGAATAACTCTGAAGTCAGGAGTTGTACTTGGTAGAAGAAAGCTTCGGAGTTGCATGGAACAGGTCTGGAGTAAGTTGGAGGACCTCAGAGGAGTTATATATTTTGACAGAATGTATGACTTAATGCAAGACCAATGGCACTGAATGGGTTGACCCATAGTGCCACACAGCCAGGATAACCCCTACAGAGGAGTTAAACACTTGGTTGCAGGCACAAGAACAATAGAAAGGTGTAGGTAACAGACACACTTGATCTTTGTGAAGGCTGTCCATAATGACAATGGTTTGCTGACAATGGCCTTTAGAACCACCAGGGCAATGCCAAAGATGGCCCAGTGGTAAATTAAACATGGAGAGACATTGCTGTGTGAAGCAGAGCACCCAATAAATGTGGGAGAATCTGAGTTTTAGTTACAAGTGGGCCTGATGAAAACAATAGAAATTATCTACTATGAATAGTAAGTAACATGGAGAGCAGCATTGTGCAAGGCCTGGCCTGAAGCCCCAAGCCAAGCCAAGCTGAGCCCATCTAGGCCAGGCTTTCTGACATGGCTTGGTGGTGTTCAGTCCGGCTTTGACATTTGACAGGCCATGGGCTGGGACAGAGGCTGGGGCTTTGCAGGTTGCAAGCTGTACCATTAGGAAACTATGTGAGTATACCCATGGGCATGTGTGATCAAGAGTGGAGTGGCATGAGATGACTCAGATAACAATGACAATGATGATGGCACAACAATCATGCTGTAGCAATCATTGTGTCATCATCATCATCATCATAATGGTGCAAGGGGGGGCATGAGGGGGGTGGAGGTTGACAGCATGAGAGCATGTGGGCATGAAGGTGAGTGAGGTGGACAATGGCATGATGGGGAGAGGTCAAGGTCAAGGGTGCAAGGGTGCAAGGTTGAGGTCAATGGCAAGAGCACAAAGTGAACAATGGTGTGATGGTGAGAGGGAGAGGATAACAGTGTGACAGTGGAAGGGCAGGGGTGAGGTCAGCGGTGTGAGGGTGCACAGGAATAAAGGGGCTGTAGCACCGGCTGTTCCATCATTATTGCGCTGTCCACTGTCAATCATCCAGTGAGAATATTCAAAGCAGCTCAGAGGAGTTCCAACAGTATACAGGCCAAATGATTTAGATTCATAAGCAACAACACCTTTGTAGCTACAATATTTTCTAGTCTCTTTCAAATCAGCAAGTTGTTGTGTGATCAACAGGGTAGCAAAGGTGATAGGTTTCATCTCATTCATATAGGGGATCTTCTCTCCTGAAATGGAAAAGTCTCTGATGCTAGCACCAGGCAGAAAAGAGTTGGATGGTAATCCACTGAGAATAAACTTCTCAGCTTTTTTCTTCATCAACTTCTTCACTCTTGGGTATCTCATCAAACTCTCCTCAGAGTGAGGAAGAGAATTGATGGTTTCGAAATAAATTCAAAGGTCAAGCCATACCATCATCCATGTTAATATCAACAGAATAATCCCTTCCAGCTTTAGCTGTCTCAGAAGAAAAAGAATGTTGTTCTCCTTCAACCTCCATGTGATTAGTGAAACAGTTACAAGGGTTATAAGTATTGACCATGGAGTCAAAATTAGATTCAGTGAACTGATTTGGGTCAAAACTCATGATTGCATTTGCCATGACTTCATTCACTTTAGCAGGCTGTTTTCCTTTTCCCTTAGATGACTGATGATGTTCATACCAGTCTCTCTTTCCTTGTTTTGAAGGTCTCTTCCATTTCAAAGGGTTCAAATTGGAAGGTTGTGATGAGTGGTCAGGATGTTTGTCCTTCTTTTGATTCTTCCAATGGTTTTCCTGTGGAGGAACGCTGCAGATCACATTGATATGATGAACAGAGGAGGAGGGGTCTCCACTTAAGCAGAAAGATAGAGAGTGACCTTTCAAGGATCTGATGTCAATCTCAAAGTATAGCCTGTTGGACATTTTGTAGAGTGAAGTCCTTCTGATCTGTAATATGAATCAGAGTAGAGTGAAGGAAGTTGAAGTTGTCAGGAAGTTGGGAAAGCATAATCATGGCATGAAGTGACTCAGGCAATACCAGGCCAGCATTTTGCATGTTCTGACAGAGTGAGATCATTTGATTGATGTCTCCTGTGGCATGAGAAGATCTAATGTGGAGGTAAAAGACATTATGCAAGAAATAGAATTGCCCAGAAATTCCTCAATTCCTCAAGAGGCAAAGTATTTTGAGAGGGTTGACCATAACTGATATGTCATAGAGTGGTAGTGGGTGGCTTGTGTGATACTGGAACCAGAGGTGAAAGAGGCATGAGAGAAAGAAGAACTGCATTGATAATAGCATCATTATTGTGAAAGCCAGATATTCAAGGACTTTCTGGTCTGATTGCTTCCAGGAGTCTACATCTCTGGTAGCAACATTGTGGGTAGTGGCAAGAGTTTCATCAGAGAAACCTCTGCACCTGATCGTGTTGAAGATGGATTGAATCTGGGCAGACCAGATAGAGTAGTTATTTGTCCTTCAAGAATAGGGATGTGAGTAATAATTGTGCTTTCAATCTTGATATCAGTGACAGCAGAAATGGTAGTGGCCAATTCTGTTGAACAAATTCTTTAGCAATATTCTCAATGGAAATTGAAATCACCATTCATCAAGTAATCATCAATTTATCAATCAATCCCAGTACATTCAAGAAGATAGTGTCCATTGCTCATAAAACAACTCACCTGTATCTATGCCTTTGATTTTGTGCATTTATCTTATGCTTTTTCTCATCCATGAATTTTCTATGAAGGCTGTGAACATTTGTGCCCTCAAATCGACCAGCAAAAACTTTGTAAACAAAGTCTCATCCTCCATGAGAACAGTTTTTCTTCAACTGTTTCTGAAGCTTCTTTTGAGGTTTAGATCCAGGTGAGTTGTGCCAAATGTTGCAGTGTTCTTGGTCAAATTCTGCATTCCACTGTCTAGCAGTATATCCAGGAGGATTGTGGAAGTGGTGAGGGTGGTATGAACCCCATACATTATAGTATGAGTTAGTAACCATCATGAATTCTCAAAGTCTAGCATGGGGATCTCCAGAATGATAGAGATTATTTGAGTCAATTGGTCTATCAATTGGAGGAAAGAAATCTTGCCTGAAAACCTCAAAACCCTGAAAATGTACATATGCAGATGGGGTGGTGTTATAAGTCTCAGAAGGGAAAGCCCAATCAGCACCACTGTATGCAGAGAAGAGGGTCTCATCTTTGTACATAAAGGAGCAGGAGAGGATGTTCTGATCTGCCATCATAGTCTTCACAGTTGTGATTTCAAAAGAGTCAACAATGTGAGAGCAGTTGAAGTGGACTTTATAAGGCAGGATGTTGGCTGTTTTCAGAAAGCATATTTTTTCTTCCAGATGGAGAATTGGTCAGCAAAATTTCTTTGACAGAAGGGACATCAGTTCTTGGAACACTGCTTCCATGGTTGTTCTGTCAACCAATAATATTGTTACTGTAGATGATTTTAATTTCATCCACAACATGTCTTTGAAGGTGCTTTAATTCATCTGGAGTAAGGTGAGCTTTGAGGACAGGAGTGGGTATGGTATTCCTTCTAAAGGATTTGGTGAATGATGAGGGAAGTGATCTGGAGGATGAGGAGGAGAATATATTGAAGGTTATGAAGAAGAGGAAGGAGTCTCAGGATCTGGAGTAATGAATTCTGGTGGTTGAATTCAATGAGGAGGAGATTCAATGAATAAAGTGTCTTCTTCTAGAGGTGGTTCAGTAGAATGAAAGAATTCTTGAGATCCAGAAGTAGAACTAGGGACAGGTAATTTCCAGATGTTCTGTTCTCCTTGTTGATGTTGAATCCTTTCAACAGTAGTTCTGACTCTATGAACAAGGAAATGTCTCAAACCAAATCTTCCTTCACAACATTGATTCTGTTTTAGATGTCATTCAGAAAAGACACAAGGGAGATGATGGCAGAATGAATAGTTTCAGGCAGGATGGTGGCAGATTTTCCATAAGCAATTAGACTCCTGAGGACAGGAAGGAGCAGGTGTGTATTCTGATACAGAGGTAGAAGAATCTCTCCTATGTAAGGAGGATATTGGAGATACAAGAGCAGGATGGGAAGTGGGATGATGAGGATGAGGATGGTCTCTCTGAAGAAGGTAAAGGATTTAAAGGTGGATTATGAACCTCTTGAGAGACAGGTCTAGTGGACACTGTAACCGACAAGGAAGCAATAGTTTGATTAGTTCATTGATTCATTATGAGAGTGAATAAACCATCCAAGATCTGAATGATGATGTTTTCAAAAGGAAGTGGGATAAAGAATGAGCCTCCAAAGCTATAAGCAATGGGATGGTGTAGCACCAAGTGCATGGCATTTTCCAAGATTAAAAATAATCTGGAGAAACCTGCAACAATATGTCTGTCCATAGCATCAAGGATTATATGACAGGAATGTGCACAAAGTGTGTTGAGGTACACTCAGGTGGGGCTCATAACCTAAAGAGATGCAAAGATCCCTTTATCTTGTCCTCCAAGATAGTGGATGGTTCCACCAGTCAGGGAACTGATAGAGAGAGGAAGGGTTACAGACCTTGGTGGAAGAACTCACCAAGGATGAACAGAGTATTGCAAGGTAGAGGGTCTTTAGAGTAAGACAGGAAAGGAGGGAACTTAACTTGACTGTCTGAGTTGGATAAGATTCTAACTAGAGAGCAACCTTGAAGGAGCTCTTTCTTTACAGGACTGTTTGTCTCTGTGTAGATCTCTATTGTATATGGATAGATACAAATAATGAAACATAACTAGACAACTGAAATTATTGGTATGATATAGATACTAGCCAATGGCATAAGTATCTCATCACTATGATGAATGATGAAATGGTATGAGAGTGTAAATGACCAATGATCATGTGATCATGATTCAGAAGCTTGGTTATGTAATGAAGAGCAGAAAGTGAACAGGACAACTAATGGAGGCAAAAGGAGCAGGCACAGGCAGGGCTGAGTTCTGAAAAAGGAAAGGAGTGGGAGATGGTCCTTGTGGACTACAAGTGGTGTGAGGAGCAGGTGCTTGAATGCATCCTTAGATCTGGTAAATTGACTTCATGCATGGACTGCTACAAAGTGAAGGTGATGTAGGAGACCATAGATCTCTATGGTGTATTTCTCTCTTTTCCCTGGTTTCTGAGTCATCCCCAAGGTTAATGAAGTGGTTTCTGAAGCACCCTCCTCAGATTCTGAGTACTGTCTGTCCTGTCTCCAATGTCTGACCATCTGGTGTAGGAGATCATAGACTCCTATGGTGTGATCCCTTGATATCCCTGATTCCTAAGTCATCCCTGAGGTCAATGAAGTCATCTCTGGAGTGTTTTCTGAAGATTCAAGTGCCATCCATCCTGTCCACAGTGTCTGACTATCTGAGATTCATAGTATTCACATCAGGTGAATTCCAGATTTCTTTTCTTCTTATACATAGAGTCTCAAAAAGGAGGTGGGAGTCCACCAGGCCTGATTCTGTTAGTCATGTAACAAGTCTCTTCCAGTTGTCATAGTTTCTGTTATGACTACCTGGGATAGAGGATAATAGGCTTAGCCCCTAAAGAGGGTCCAGAGTACTAAGAATGAGGAAGGATGGGGCAAGCCACTCTATGCAGATAAGTTATGAGGGTTCTGAAAAAACAAGGCTTTTGGCTTGCTTGGTTTCAATGATCAAACATCAAAGAGAGAGGACTTTTCAAAGATCTAACATCTCTGGGTGGCAAGAGGTTCCCTAGAACAGCATAGCCTCAAGAGCACTATAAAGTCTCAAAGAGCAAAAGGTTTCCGATGAGAGACTAGAGCAAGAGACAAGGAGTGGAACAAAGACCCAGTGTATTATGGTACATGAAGGGAAGGTATAGCTTGGAGATACAGGTATAGAATGGTGAGGTTTATATACATATACTTTCAGGATGCAAAACTCCTCCAAGGCTTCATCTGATGGAGGTCTGAGGGGTATCAGTCAACTCTGGGGCAAAAGGATGCTGGAAGGGCCGGAGGTCCGACAGAGATGGAACAGAATGACATGTGGAGGTAACAAAGGCAGAACAGAGTGGAGATAAGGGATTATGGGGGTGAGAACTTGGCACAGGACTTATGTGTCACACCCTTGCCTACTGTCAGGTCCTCATTTCAGAGATGGAAGGAACATAATGAAGAGGGTAAAGGAGTGAAGAGAAACTTCATCAGGATTGGATGGAGTTAGAGAAGTGGGAACATTGTTAAAAGACTTCAAGTGATGTTAATATTTGAAATAAGGAGTACAGGAGGGATTACAGGAGTTTATATATGAGGAGGTCAGATCAGAGTCTGGAACAGAGAATGGAGAGAGCCATATGTAAAGGTACAATATAGGTTGGAGGTCATAGGGTGCCAAGGGGCGATGTACATAGGATGGGGAAATAAAGAATGTAATATAGGGGTAGCATAGGAGTGTTCATAGGACTAGGAAATGGAGTGTACATAAAAGGATACAAGATCTGAACCAATCATAATTGGTCTGACAGGAAAAGAGGTTCTGATATTGGAGGTCTGAAGAGAGATAGGATGGAGTCCATTGAAAGGGACTGGAGATGGGGGAGTTGAAGTTGGAGGTGACATAGGGAGTATTGGAGGGGTATTTGGAGGTGTGGGGATTGGAGTTAGGATGGAATATGACAGTGCCCCCCAATTAGAGCTGAGCCCTCAAGGTTCAAAGGTCAAAGTGTAGTGTCCAGTAATTCACTATTGTTCAGTGAACAATGGACTTTGTTGATCTGGTGGAAACTTGGGAGTGCCCAGTGGAGTTTGAACCTTGTGGCACTGTGTATAAGGTGTGTTTGAAGAACAACTTGCCTTTCATCCACAACCATTATGTTGAGCAGCTGTGACAGTACCCCATCTGACTGATGAGATCAAGAAGCTGCAGGAGCAGCTCAACACCATGCAGTGGATGCACAAGCAAGAGTGGGCAGTGCATTAGAGGTGTGAGGTGGAGGAACAGGTGTGACAGAAGTGTGAAGAGTGCGAATGGAAGGAGTGGGCAGAGGTGGAGGAGAAGGAATGGAGGGAGCATGAGCAGCGAGAAGTGACAGGCAGTGGAGCACCAGAAGATGGAGCTGGCACTTGTGGAGGTAAAGAGGAGGTGCAATGAGGTGAGGAAGCAGAGGGCAAAGGAGGTGGAAAAGGGGAAGGACTGGGCAACCAGTGATTAGGTGCATGGTATGTCCATACTGTTTGACAGGGCTGACAGGAGGTTAGGAGGATCCAATCAAGCTTGAATCGGACACAGAGAACTGGAGTGGAATAAAAAGGAAGTGGAGGGAGTTGGAGACCGAGGGGTGTGACCAGTGCCACAGGAAGGGCACAGCCTGTATACTGCTGCTGTTGGAGTCAAAGGGGATGGCATGTGTGGTGTGTGCAAGGGTGCATGTCACCTGCACAAGGTTGGAGAAAGTGACAGAGGTGCCAGAGTTGCTGAGGGGTGGAAAGAAGAAGAAGTGGGCAAGGCCTGTGGTGGAGATTGCAGTGGGGCCATTGAAGTGAAGTGGGGGGACAGATGTGGTCGACAGAGCACTCCTAGAAGTGCTTTAGGAGATTGCAGGTCATCTCAGGGTGATCACAGAGGTGGTGACCAGGGCTTGGAGGAAGCTCCATGGGATGAGGA
>JBBPTO010002367.1:0-11039 GCA_038094155.1 Pulveroboletus cf. aberrans
CCTATCCCTATAGCTCTGGCTTTTGTTTTCGATCCCGCCGAGGTCTTGGAAGTAGAAGGCCAAGGTATGGACTCGTCTCCGTCACCTTTCGCAGTGTCCTTCTTTTTCGTCGTCGATGTCAACTTTCTCCCAGTACCAGTGCCGCCACCCCGCCCACCCCTCGCCCCGCGCTTCGCCTTCTTCTCTTGGCGCGCTCTCGCTTTTTCTTCATACGCCTCGGCCAGTACAGGCGCAGCAGCCCGGACCATGCACGCGGGCAGCCACAACCGAATCGGCGCCGTCGGAACTTCGCGGCGCATCTTGCGCTTCTTCGTGCCGGACTTGGCAGCGACGCCAGCGGCGGTCTCAAGGCGTTCTATGCCGCTCGCATCATTGTCGGTCCCGCTCTCATCGGCGTCTTGACCTTCGTTCTCGTCTTCGGAGTCGATGCCGAAGAGACCGCCGACGAGGGGTGGGCGGAGGCCTCTGATGCCGCTCTCTGCGCGCTCAACCAGGGTGGTAGGATCGACGAGGACACGATACTCGAGCGTAGAGTCTGTGGAGGCGTGGGTCCGCTGGGAAAGGACCTCGAGGATGAGCGGAGACTGGCTGGGAGTGGGTGAAGATGGTGAAGACGGGGATTGGGACTGAGATGCGGGGTGCGTGAGCGGGGCTAGTGACGAAAGGGTAAAATATCCAGGAGCGGATGGATCAGGAGCCGCCAGAGGCGAGGATTTCTTTGGTGGTGGTGAAGAAAGTATGAGTGCAGAAAAGGTAGAAGAGAGACATTTCGTGGGTGACGAGGGACCAGCAGTGGCACAATCCTCCACGCTGCCAGTGCGGCATGCGTTGGATGTTGGACGTTGACGTGCATCCTCATCTACGACGACCCTGCGTAACGCTCTGCAAACGATACCTGGCCAAAGCACGGTTCTGAACCGTTGCACGATAACATCTTTGACCCCCCACTCAAAATAGAGCTCGCAGAGAGAGGCGATTCGCATTGGATCAGGATCGTTTCCCCACATAGGAGACGGAGTCTCGCGCCTACCCTTTGTGGGCCTCTTTTCAGAAGTGATAGGATCTGCGTAGGACATGAGGACGGGCAATGAAGGAAAGTCGTCCGGAAGTGACGCAGCGAGGGAAGGTTTCTTCGAGGGAAGACAGCCACTCCTGTTTAATTTGAGTTCGTTTCTGAGGTCTTGTCTCCATTGGTCGAGGAAAGCATCAAGCGTAGAACCCTTGAGTTCTTTGACGGCGTTCATGAGGGAATCGCCGAAGCCAGCACGGGCAAGACCGGTTGCAAATTTCTGACCACACCCAGGCAGACCTGCAGGGATGTAGTCACCGCCTGACAAGAGGCCGATGAGAACAGTGCCCGCACGGGAGAGGGCGACAGAGGTATCAGAGAGGATTGCATGCGCCGTGTACGTGACCACATGGTTTCCGTCATCTTTCCCTTGCGCGTTCTTGACGGGGTGGGCGCGGTTACCCGAGAGTGTATTGCTCGGGCTGTGCGAATATGAGAGAGCGCAAGGAAGAGAATGAGAATACGTACTTGCGGATGACCATTGTAGCACCAAAGAGAAAGTTGTCGACGTCATCGCTGAGGACCGCGTCAATGATGCCGATCCTGTTCAGATACGCGAGTTCGGCTTCGGCTTCGCCAGGAGCAACACGCCATTCGAAACCAAAGGCATCGATGATGTTCTTCATGCCCTGGGTGAGCCAGTGTGCGTTTCCGCCGACGCGCTTTCCGCGTTTGACGGCAGGTCTGTTGGGGCCATCAAAGACGAAAAGGGGGAGCAAGGGCGACTGGAGGAGACGACAGCATCGAAAGAAAAGGGTGCGAAGCTCAGGATTCTCGCCCTCTCTGCCGTAGGCTGCATGGAAGAACCAGATTGAAGCATCGATGCCGATGCGGAAGCCGCGCTGGTAGGAGGCATTGGCGTTGAAGCCGTCTTCGACAGCGAGTTCGGTGAGAGAGCGAACCTGCCCAGCCGGACGGAGAACCTGCAGTCAATATGGGTCAGTGAACATCGCAGTCGTACGTTTCCGGTCACCTCCCACAAGCCAGCGACACCCATTCCAAGTTCTTTCACTGAACAACACGCCTTCTATCAAAGTCATGTGATGTGATTGCAACAGTCACGTGCCATTCGCGTGATCTTGTCACTACCGCGGTGACCACCTCGGGTCGAATATACAACGAACAGTAAGTGAGTCAATCTGTACATTTTATCAAGAAAAATCGATCAAGTGAAACTCGGTGCCAACTTGCAAACAAGCAACGAAGAAGAAAAAGATATTAACTCCCGAATCGGTAGGTCAACTGGCAGCTTGAAACACATTACAAAAGTGACCCGGGCCCTCGACAGCTTGCAAGATCCCTGCACGACTACTGTCCGTCACTTTTCTTTGATATCGGCCAACCAAAGCAAGTCCGAACACTTCCAAAGCTCACGCTCACACGTCTTCATCAATCCACTCCGCATTGTTGCCAGTGCGCTCGGCCTTTCTTGTGTCAGCTAACTATCCGGCGGGCCCCACTTTATATTGACACTTGCTCCACTTTCCTCCTCATCCTCAGCTACATTTCCTGATATCAGCGACACAGACTCTGGAACAAAACCGAATCATATACCTGTGCCTCGTTTAATGTTGATGTATGCGCCCCGTCCAACGTCTTCGCGTTGAACAACACCAACAGGATTGGCCTCCACCAAGCTCACGCTAGCGATGATGAGTGGCAAGAGTGCGACGAGATAGAAGCGGAAGCCTGCAGTGAACCACATGCTTTGTATGTGGCCTCTTGACGGTATGAGTCAGGGTGGGTTTCTCAGCCTCCAAAGCCTATCCCTCTTATACTCATTCGGCCACCCTGCATAAGTATCTTTATCATGCCTCTATGGAAAGTGCAAGTTCTCTGCTCTAGTCACCCTCATCACGTAAGCCTCAGAGTGTGTTCACTCGATGAAGTACTATGATATCCGTGCACCCGTGGACTCGTATCGCAGTTTCGCTACTGCGTCTGTCCCAGAACTCCGAACTCCCCGCAGTAGATGTGGTCTTCTTTTTTTCCTTAGGCTGTTCTTCCTCTTTCTTTGAACCATCCCTTCGCGTATGACGGTGTGACGGATGAGACTGGACAAAAAAAGTGAGTTAAAAAGGAAGAACCGTATGGAATCCCGAAGTTCCTAATCTTCTGACCGTCAGTGGAAGAAAGGCACAACGCTCTTACCCATGTTGAATATGCGTACTGAATCTGGCGTCATCTCTGTTAGGTCGTTGCCTGAAAGAATTTGCTCGGCTTCACTGACTGAACCACAGTTGTTCAACGTTTTTCCAAATTATCGAAGGACTCAAATGTTCAGTGTTTTCCACGTGGGTCGCAGGGCAGTGATGATTTCTAGCAGTAAGTACATGTCCATATCTAACGGCGTGTCGGATGGATCATTCTACGCCGTACCTTGCTCAAGACCTGGGGCTTGACGACTCAATCAGGACCTCACTATGTCTCACCCTTCCAACCATGCATCACCAGACGGTGACAATCACGAAGTTCTGACGAACATCGATGAGGAAGTAGCAGACACTTCACTGGCAAGTCTTGACTCCGAGTCACTGCTATCGTGCAGAATGAGGGCCTTCCTCACCCATGTGCTTTCCCTGTTTCTCGCTTCCATCTTCTTCGTCTTGTGGATAAACACCACCCAAATGTCTTGCCCTCTTGACCCCCTTCTGACCTACTGTAAGCCTGGTTGCAAGGTGATGTAGATGGTAGCTGATCTATTGCGCAAAGCGCCAGTAAATGAAGCAGTCCGATACGCCGAGAAAAGGTTTGCCGGGCATATCAATTCCACGTCGATTTTCCGTGGCTACCCCAGCCCTGAAGTTGATGCTGCCTGGGCGAGGGTCAGCATAGACGGTAACAGCCTCAGTTTTGCATCCCTCGTGTCGTTTTGACCATGCCGACAGCCAAAGCAACTCGCTTGACCCGCGAACAGTTCTTAATGATTGGCGGGAATGACAGTACCGCCGTAGTCAAATACAGACCCGAGGATGGTGGGGGGTACATGTCCCAGATCGATGGCTACCACCACATTCATTGTCTGGTAGGAAAATAAAGCTCCTGATACACTTCATGATTATTTTTCACTCTTGGCAGGATGTCTTGAGAAAGTACCTCCGACGAGACTACTACGCTCCTTTCGACCCGTCATTTAACAGCAAGCTTCGTCCTCATCTCGGTCTGTTTATGCTCTCCTTTCATATCAAAAATGACCAATCCGTGCCGTAGCACACTGCGTCGAGATCATTCGACAGAAACTCATGTGCACTGTAGACCTTACGATGATCACCTACGACTGGATCCATGGTCTCAACGATCCCCAACCAAACTTGAGCGCGTTCCACCAATGTGTAGACTATGAACGAATCCTGGATTGGTCGGATAAGCACAATGCGCATGTGCTAAAGCGCCATGTTGTTATGTTTGGGGACGCAACTGAGTTGCCGGAAGACCCGATGTAACACAAAATAGCAGTGAACGTCATCTATGGTGACGGTCTCTATATTGACAGCACTTGAGTTGCAATTGGACCAATATAGGACACTTGATGCCGTGCTTTCAACTTGAAGTAATTGTCCTTCTAGATATCTCTCGGAAGGTCGCTCCGCATGGTACATACTACTAGTGACCAGAACGTGACTATTCCTGCTCACTGGTACGAATGATCGAACTTGGCTAATTGCATGGTTCTCACTGATTTGAGTCCTTCAAGTTGACCAAAAACGTGCTGAATGGTCGGATAACGTAAAATATGATATCAAATAGCTTCACTGCTATGAAGGTTGGTTCCCAACCAAGCTATCCTCAAGAACTCTTTGACCGATCATACCGCGATGGTCACACCATCTTCTTCCTTCTCCGCGCGAAATTTGGAGGCGCGGGGAACGTCCACCGTGTTTTGAGCAGCCCAATCGAGGATCTTGTCGAAATTCTTGCATCGATGGATGGTATTGCCATCCGGAAAGGGATGTTTGTAACCGTGTACCCAGTAATAAGGTACCATATTTATATCTGGATAACACATCAGGGCTTGGCGAATAAGCTCGACACAAGTGTCTGTTTTGGATTCAGCTCTGAATCACGGAGATCGAGGGCCGGGTCGCAATCTTACCAAGTTTGTTCATGAGTATTCCATCGTTGATCTGGAAGGCAGGGTCGAAAGACTCATAGTACTCCCGATATGTGGCCTTGCGGAGCATGTCCTATTAGTATCCACTAGTTCAGAACTGTGCAATAATCGTTCGAGGTTTAGCTTCGGTGACTCACCAGACATTGGAGGTGATGGGTGACCTCAAGGGATGCCAGGTACCCTCCGCCATTCTCTTCAGAAAGCTTCACAGTCGTCGGCGTAACCACTATTCCCATCCGGTTTAGTTGTGCTCCTGTTAAACTGATGGGCTTGACTTGGTCATACCCTCGTAAGTTTGCGGATCGATTGCCTAGGCTATCACTCACCGTCGGTGCTTATACGACGCCAAGCAGCGTCGACATCGGAGCTTGGGTTCCCAGATCCATCGCCTCGCCAAGGAGTCGTGAAGTGTAAGGCGCCTTTATATTTGACGTCTTCGATGTACTCGACGGTTTCGTTGGCAGGAGCTGTGCCGTTATTTCATGAGATCTTTTGCCCACGAACATACAAGTGAAAACGCTCACAATATTTTTCGACCCAAGTACATTTGGGCCCACCAAAAGAGGTGATCCAGAACACGAAGAATACAACTGGCAGGAGGAAACGAATACCACAAGCAACCCGGCCCTGACCTGAGGGATATATTGTGCTGGTTATCCTCTTCGTTTTCTTCCTGAGGTGAGAAGTGGGGGACTTAAAAGATTCTTTGCTGGAGTCACTGGAAGAACCGGACTCGGAGACCGTGTCGACATCGTATTGGTTGAGTGGTACATATTGAATTTGGGAGGGCTTGTGAACCATGGTATGCCTGTTCGCTGTTCGCCACACTTTGATCAGACTTTATCGCGTTATCTCTGGACTTCAAATTGGGGTTTGTTGAGATGGAATGAAGGAAGGATCGAGTCAAAGAGCGGACTTAAAAAATCTCCGCGGTTCCTGGTATCAGCGTACAAATGAAGGAGAAGCAGTTCGTGCTGAAGAACGTATTAGTCTGATGACTGGACTAAAAACATACTCGGATCCAACAGAACCAAGAGGAAGTTCGTTACCAGTATCCACATTCAAGCTCTAAATTTATCAGTCCCGGTGCCCTCATCACCATCATCATCGGACACGGTCATCAATGCCCGGGGACGGCGAATTCCCTTCTCCGACGAATGCTTCAGGCTGGAAGAATTAATGAGAGCACCTGTAGTGATCACCTCCCATCTTTTTGCTTCACGTCCCCTCGTAATAGAGGCAACGGTCGGGGAACGGCTGATCCACACAATCGAGTGCTCTCAGAGGTCTTTGCAATAGTTTTGGCTGAGCGAATGATCGCTCGTCTTCTGCATATCGTTTTCCAGGCCTCTCGCATTCCAGACATCTGTAGCAAGAATGCTTTCTGGTGGCGAACGTGGACAAGGAGCTAGTCAAAATGTAAACTCACGATATTTCCAGCGCACGGCAGTGGAAAGGATATATCGAACCGATCTCTATGATTTTCTATGGGGGTCCGCGGTGCTTGAGTCAGTGCAGCATTCGGGCGGGATGACAAGCCGATTGGTGTGGGTGGATCATGGACATGCCGTCAGTCGTCCAAGTCACATCTTTGGAGGGGACTTGTTTACAAACACCCTGTGCATCTGGTCGATCAGTTGGGAAGTAGGTCGAGACCCACAGCTACCCTTCGTGTTATTTATGGTGTAATATCGACTTGGACGCAGTCATGCCCGAGGGAAGTGCTGCTCGAGACAAACAAGTTTGAGAGGAAAGACATCAGAGCACACGTAATTATCCAAGTAGGATACTGTGTCCATCCTCTGGAACGCACCACAGTCAGGCAAAATGTATACCTTCGTCGTGGAAAGCGGACAACAGTCTATCATGGTTGAAATGTTAGAAAATATCATTTAAAAGACTCGTGTGTAAACCACCCACTTCAAGAGATCATCCACGGTCATCTTGGCCGCTCTCTGTTCCGAGTATCCCGTCGAGTTCAAGACCTCTTCTACTCTGGTCTTCATATGCACATCATCGTCGATCTTCTGAGCAATATGTGAGACACGTGCATGGCAAGTCCCACGACGTTGCTTACCTTGTCATGCAGTGAACACCACGTCCGCCAATTCTTCTCCAGCATCTCCACGACCCCCTTGGCCATGAACGTCGCATGAACCGTCTTGTTTCTCCGCGAGAACACGATCCGACCGAGGCCATCAAACTCTTCAAATTTGATCGGCGGAGGCGGATCGAGCGGAGCTATGCGCACGACGGACGACTCCACGAGGGGCGCCGGCCGAAAATTGTTCTTGCCGACGTGCATAAGCAGATCGACCTTGGAGTAGAGTTGAACGTTGGCAGACAGCCGCGACCAGAGCTCCGTGCCCGGTTGGGCGACCAGCCGGAGCGCGAACTCGCGCTGGAACATGAGTATGGCGACGCGGCATAGCGGGCGGTGGGAGAGGAGGCGAAAGACGAGGGGCGAGGAGATTTGGTAGGGCGTGTTAGATATGCAGACGTCGAAATAGGGAAGGTCGGCTTTGACGAAGTCGCCGATGATGATGTCGAGTTTGCGTTGTTCGGGTCTGGGCAAGGGTTGGAGTGGGGTGAAGAAAGGATCATGGATACGCACTTTCCCTGGACACGTTTCGTCACTTCTGCAGCCATGCGAGGATCCATTTCCACGGCGGTGACATGTTTTGCTTTTTCGAGGATGCGAACGGTCAGATTTCCAGTACCGGGACCGACTTCTAGGACTTTGTCAGTAGGGCGGAGGTTTGCCTGGAGAAATCTCAGCCCAGGAGCGCTGTGACGTATGGGAGCACCCTACTTTGTCTACGATTCTGATGCAAGAATGAAAATGAGACTGTGATCAAGCTGCTGGCCCGGCACGAATATATGCATACGTTTGCGCGATCTGGGGATTCTTGAGGATATGTTGACCAAATCGCTCGGTATTGAAGATCGGATTCCGAACGCTGTCGCCATTGTCATGATTTCTCGAGGATCCTACTCCCGCAGGCTTTACGGAGGCCTGGTGTGTTCTCGAGAAACGTCCGGACGTTGCGCGAGGCATCTTCTAGCTGACCGCAAAACTTTTCTCAGGCATCCGAAGTCGGCAGGTGGGGTTTATCAAAGCTCCTGTCATGGTGCAGATTGCCGATCATGTTCAAGAAACCGCTATCGAATACGAAAACATCGGGTAAGATTTTGTTCGTAACAACGTACGACTACTGGCTGGACGGTCCACAGCTCCCCTTCGCAGCAGCGATCGGCGCAAGCTGAAGCAGCGTGTCATACAAGACTATGGCATATCCACTGAGCTGGGCGACCTGCTTGTACCGGATGGGCTCATGTCTCAAAAGGTTGCAACATACAACGATGAACCTGGCGTACGTGGTCGCATCGCCTCGAGCTCCGACTGGAAACACTCGACGCTGACTGACATAGGTCGTTTACTTGTCGTCCGAGGGCGATCCGCTTTGGTTCACTATCGGAAAGGGTTCAGACGACCTAATCCCTACAGGCATGTCTCGCGTTCAATGTTGTCACTTGCGTATCGAACCTCTGACCCGCCACGTCGCCGCAGTCTACACTTTATGGAAGAAATATGATCTACTCCCTTGGATATCCACACCAGCAGTGGTCATACCCGTCCTTGTGGGCGGTGCAGACCTCATGATTCCAGGTGGTAAGTTCATCTTTGTCCTACCAAACCTCCCACGGACGACGTGATTCACTCGTGGACGTGCATAGTCGTTCAGGTATCCAGTCTTACTGTGTCAGAGAAACAGCTTGTTAGCGTCATACAGCGCGCAGAATCTCCTTTGACCAGTGGACCCCCACTCGCCGTCGGCCGGTTAGCAGTCGACTTGGCAACACTGAAAACAGGAACCAGGGGAAAGGCCGTCCATGTGCTGCACACCTGGAAAGATTACCTCTTCGACATGGGAAGCAAGGCCGAGCCGCCGGGCGAAGTCGAGGTCAAAGAAGACGGTGGGGCGGACGAGGAGGCGCTGCCAGCGGGGCCGGCGAGTGTTGACGAGGAACCAGAGTCCGTTCCCAAGGGTGTGGCCAACGATCCGAACAGGACGAATGACGCCGCATCGGACCCTTTGCCTACGGAACGATTGCTGGCGCCAACTTCTGCCCCCAAAACTGCAGCCTCCGCCCCGAGCCAACCGGCGTTCTCCAAAGAAGGTGAGGTCTGTCGGTGTTGAGAGTATGCAACAATCGTAACCCCAGCAGAGGTCTCCGACATCTTGCGCGACGCCGTTCTGCAGGCTATCAAGACCACCCTAGCCTCTCTTACGACCTCGTCTTTTCCAATACCGGCGAGCACGTTTTACTCGTCATACATCCTGCCTTTTCGGCCTGCACTCGTTCGCAAGTATTCCTCAAATGAGCAACCACAGTTACAGCCGTCGTCTTCGTACCCACAGATCGACATCAAGCACTCCAGTCACAAGTCTCTCGTCGCATTTTTCAAGACTCTGGACAAACAACGGATTTTGTCGCTCAAAGACATGAAACCAGAACCTCTTGTCATGAGCGTGTCAGCTACGCATGCTGATGTCGTCGCACATAAACCCTACACCTCTCTGCGAGACATGCAGATCAAGGAAGAGAAGAGGGAGAAAAGAGAGGAAGAGGAAAGGTCCAAGGTGCGAGAGATGGAAGTAAGAGAATTGTGGAAACCGCACGCCGCTAGCGGATCCGCGAGTTTTTTTTCAGAGGCAGGGTTCGAGTACGTCCGTTGTGTTTTCATTCGTAACAGGGCTGACGCCATCTCGCCTGACGTGATTTGGTACAGCACCTCGTCGTTGTACACTTATTCCGATTTGAAGTCGGCCGTGAACAAGTACATTGCCGCGCGCCAACTCACGAACCCGCGGGATCAGTCATATGTCAATGTCGGGTCAGACGAAGTGCTGCTCCCTGCGGTATGTGCAAAAAGCGAGGCACCTGAGAGCGTCGAGTTCTTGAAACGCGAAGAGGTCGTACAGAGATTATCGGAAAAGATGCAGAACTGGTATGAGGTGCAAGCTGAGGGAAAGGATCCAGTACTCAAGTACGTCATGTTTTTGGGCGTATCCCGGATTACTCACGTGGTGTTCGTCGATAGAAAGGGACAGTTGAAACCTATTTCTGTCGTGGTCAAGGTTCGACAGGGCAGAAAGGCGAGTACACTTGTGACGGGGTTCGAACCGTTTTTCCTCGAAGGAGAGGAGATGGCGGACGAACTCAGACGGGTATGTGCAGGTTCAACGTCTGGTGCGTTTTCGACGATCTGTATTTGCTCTCGAGGGAATGACGTGTGCGTTGTTAGTGTCACCCGTCCATGGAAAAGCGTCAGGACTGGAAGTCCTTGTACAAGGAAAGCAGATCAAGGCGGTGACCGATTTTCTGCTTTCGAGAGGTGTTCCGAGGAGGTGGATAGAGTCTGCCGACCTGTCAGGAAAGAAGTGACACGGGTGTCCCATCTTTGAAGTCCCAAGTTGACGTACTATCTTTCGACCGGTATTGCAAAATGATGGGGAGTTGCAAATCTGTGTCTAACTCACACAACATCACACCTGTGGCAGAAAGCTTGTATATTTGAGATTCCATACTATCGATTAACATGGCTGTATTTTTTTTCCGGATGAAAATCTGTGTGCTTGTCGTCCGGCATCTCATTTGCAACTCATGGCCATACTTTTTTGGATTTGATTGTCAGGGCAGGATCCAAATCGTAGTAAAAAAAAATCAAGGAATTTTTCTGTTGGAAGTATATAACATTATCTGACTGTTCGTCATGTTTTTCAGGTAGAACAACCACTGACGCAGGGTAAAGAAATCCCCCAAGGTCATCGTGCATCACGCGTGACACTGCTG
>JBBPTO010002368.1:0-11037 GCA_038094155.1 Pulveroboletus cf. aberrans
ACGTGGTGGTCACGTGCAAACAATAATTGCATTGCGGGATTCGCAAAATGGTTCTGCTAATCATCCGTCCGAACCCGAAGTTCGCTTACATCGGGCATTTTCCCCAACACGTCCTTATGTATATTATACATCTATCAAATCCCCCAGTCATCGACGGATACAAAACAGACCAGCGTGGCTATTACTTGGTCAGAAAACCCTTCAAAAACTCGCTGTCGATGTGTCCTCGGGGTGTAAGGCGACAAGGGAACTCGACGGGACGACTAGAATAAGACGAACAAAAGGCTCAGCACCGAGAAAACCAGCTGGGCTGCAGACTCACTGAGCGATTCCGTCCGTGTACGTCGCTTCAAAGGTGATGTCGTTTCCATTCGCATCTTTGGCGAGTTCGAAATCGAGCGTCGTCAGCATCGTCGCCATCGTGCACCAAAGGGAGGCATCAGCCACATATTGGCCTGGTTTCAAAGCATCATCTATCAGGTTCACGCCCGCACTGAGAAGTAGGCCTACCTGCACACACACGTCTCCCAAATCCAAAGATAAATTTGGCTGGGTCAGCGTCAACTTTCAACTTCCCCTGGGCATCCAAAAACCGTTCCGGAATGAATGCCTCTGCATTAGGATATCGAGTTTCATCGCGTGACATTGCCCTGTGAGATCTCATGGTAAGAATTTCATGGTCGGTTGAATGTCCGCATACCAAACATTCGCAATGACCGTAGCCCCTGTAGAAGAAAGGTCACAAGGAGCGGACTTGGCGTACGCATAAACATACCTTTCGGTATATAGAAACCCTTGTAGATGTCACTATTTGTAGTAGCGTGTGGCACTCCTTCAGGACGTTCGTAAATGTTGTTTCAGTGGACAGAGCGACATCGTGCGCACCTATTGGGACAACAGGCTGCCATCTCATCGTTTCTAGCATAATCGCATTGACATATGGGAGTGACTCTCTGTCCTCAAAGTCAGGAAGCCTCTCATTCCCGACAAGGGCGTCGATTTCTGCCTGTGCATGTTTCCACACGCGGGGGTGCTTGACCATCGCGAGTGTGAAGGCCATCAATATGGAAGTCGTCTACTGGTTCATAAGCAAGAGGTTGCCTGCGAGACGCGTGCTACGGACCGTTTCTGTGGAGCCTATTTGTGCCAACAGTGAGATTCGATGTCGGTCGTGCATATCCGAAAGATCTTACCAAGAAATGCAGTAATGGCTGCATCCTTGAGAGCGTTCTCGTATTCGACTCGGTTTGAGGGTTCAACTTCTTTCATACGAGCGACATGATCGGATACCATTGAGTTGTTCGTGTGACCGGATTCCTTTGGCAATAACAAGTTGTCCGCCACATTCTTGTAAAGTTCACAAAAGAGCCTACCATAGAATCCCGCGCGTGGTCGTACAAACTGTCAACCACTTCTTTCCCCAATGCATAGCACTGTCTTGCTTCGCGCTTGATCCACGACCCGGGCATCCAATCAGGTAGATGCAACACTTGTACAAGCATGTCAAACGGAACCGTGCTTTCTTCTCAGACTGTTGCACTTACAAAAAGGGAAAACCTTCAAGAGGACCGCCCTCTCTGGTGTCAACGCCGGCACAGAAACACGGAGCCAGCGGTCAACGAGGGCAACCTTCGGGTCATCTCGCGCCCTTGTCTCGTAATCATATGCAGCAGACAATGCAACTGCGGAAGCAAACCTGGGGAAGTAATAAGTTATTTCCGAACGCAAACAAAGGTAAAATGGTTGATCTCACGTCGCGAAATGTATTGGATAGTCCTCCGGACTGTCGATCATGTTTATAATCATCTCCCGCGCTCTGTGGAGTTGCATCCCACGAAAGACTCGAGCGGCGTCCCCGTAAAACGTTCGATGGAATATACGCCGTCCTAACTTCCAACGATCGCTATACCGAGAAAAACCGAGGTTATGCTCATGTCCGTACCTGCATAGAGGTGACGCAATTACGAATGAATACATATGTAGAAATGAATCCGCGCTCACGGCTCAACAGTTGGGATGGCTGGACGGTCGGAAGATATCTGCGATCGTTTCTCTAGAAAATCTACCGCATCCGAGAAGGTGTTCAAGACGACGACGTCGGAATCTAATGACTGGACGTATATAATGCCCCCTGAAAATGGACAGCGCGTCAACATCTGTGATCCTGCTTTTGCACCACGCTCACCGTATTTTTCTCCCCATTTCGTGTATGCCAACCAGGGTGCCTTTGAATCGATGGAGAGGACGCTCCCAAGCAGTGGGAGTGGGACGGGACCCGGGGGAAGAGGGTGACCCTTTCTGTCGCTGTAGTGATAAATGAGCCGCCGGATCGCATACCCAATTACAATCGCAAGCGGAACGAATCCTGTTATCTGGGAAATGGAGGTGGTCCAGTTCATGGGAGCTGTCGAATCAGGTTGCTTGCTGTCTGAGATGGTGCTGTTTTTTATATGCTTCGGGACATCGTGGTCCGAGGCGGATACGAGTCCCACCATCCCAGTAGCAATAGAGTCCGGAGAATCATTTAACGATCCGGTTTCAGATATGTATGCAGCTCTCGGCACTTTACCTGTTGGCTCACCTATACCAGTTAGGGTGGCCGTCAATCAGAGTGCCAGCCAGATTAGGCCTGTCCTTGGTCCTAGCCCTGAACACGATGATCAGAATCGGTCGTGATCAACCAGCAGTACCAGTAAATTACGCAGGACGCACCCAGGGCGGAGTTGAAGAGCACACTTCGACGGGTTTTTTGTTTTTCATTTTTGGAAGCACTCTAAGTTGCCTTTTTCGTGGAGCTACCATCCAATCACAGCTCGAAGATTGTGAACGAACCATCAAGCGGTTTGCAGATCCGATCGGAGAACACGCCAAGACACTGGTATACCGGCCACAGAGGGGTTGTGGCTCAAGCTTTATCCCAGACGTGACTGACGGGGCTCCTGTATAAAGGCGCACTCCGCGAGTGAAAACACATAGTCTGCTTTAAAATCACGCACATGAGATTGTATCGAACCGAAGTACTAGTACATCGTATTTGTTTTCTGCGCGGAAATCATTCAATCAATTCAATCATTGGCCCTATCTAACAGCTGTGTCAGATACACTGGCAGCAGCCATACTGAAACTCTCTCAGACTGAGACATACGATCGGAGATGGTCACAGAATGAGCCGATCTTATACCCTCTCCCAGCTGGGGAGCCCCCAGAATTTGTCGACACGCTTCGCCCATCCCCTGAGTCACCCTCTAGGAGTTGTGCCTTAAGAGATGTGGGATAAAGCTTGAGCCACAACCCCTCCACCCGCGCATTAGGGGCTGCGTTTTTACGCCCGCCAGTGGTTCGACTAAATGGCCCCGGTGTCATGTGTCTTCCCTGATATGCTAATTTGAGGTGGTCGAGACACATGTTCGTTCACTACATACCGTTCGATCTGCGAGCTACCGTAGTTGATGTCCGAGGATCATTTTCGGTTGTCGCGTTGTCCCCGCCGGCGGCTATGATCGTAGAATTGGCCCCGTGCATGACTCAAAGTGAGGGACAACGCTTCGTGCTTCCTGTCATCTCGTGGCTCCCGTCAGCGTCCTGGTTACCTTGTCACACGCCCGCCTTTTTTGCATCCGCTGTGTCACGTCCAGATTTCCAGGCAAGTCGATTTGTCCGTGACACGCTGCTCATGCATCTTCGGAGTTCTGCAACCGTCCCGAATAGGGAATTGCATGGGCCCTATGCCCAACCCATGTGGGTCATGGGTATAGTATATGTCCACTTAATACTCAACTATGGCAACCCAATGGTCTGTTATGAATCATAACCGACCTTCCGCATCATGACTTCGCAACCATCAGAATATGGCTATATACACCTATCTAACTCACTACATTACAGTTCTTTTCGTGTTCTCTCGCTGCCATGACCACCAATTACTAGTATTACCATAAATAATGTTCCCGATGTAGATGTAGAACTCTGTTAATCCTCTCTTACTGAGGTAACCTGTAGTCTTCAGTAAGTCACTGAACATCAGCAAAACACCCTTTTTGGAACAGCTGTCACAGCCACCACAGTCTCGCCACAGTGGTGACAATCCTACAGCCCCACAAAGTCACAGTAGAGTACAGCAGACTACAGCATATATAAAAGATAAAATGATCTAGTAAACCAATTGTAGAACTTGTAAGTACCCGATGATCAAATTTACATTTTATAAACTGTTTTATAAACTCCCATACGAAACTTGAAGTTGAATGCGGACTTGGTGATTTTTCGCGATTTCTCGAACATGCGCGTCACGTGATGCGAGTTGACTTAGTGAACCACAAAGCCAGTGCAACGACAACGACAGCGGCAGCACAACAATAACGACGGCGGTGGCACAACAACAGCAGCCCAACAGCTCAACAACCACATACAATTATCGCACCAGTCAGCCCCAACGACATTCCGACGATGTTCGCTTTTCACCTCCTCCCGAGCGGTGAGTGCAATGCATCCATGTCTTGAATCCCATCGATTGTTGAAAGGTGCACAGGCATCGTCAACCCGACTTGCATCAGCCTTATCAGAAACGGCGTCGTGATTCAAGCTGGACGCTCTAGAGAAGCAAGGTGAGTCGGGCGGGGTATTGCATACGACTGCGCCAACTGACTCTTTACAGGCCTCAAATGCGCTGACACAACGAGATTATTATCGACGGCTTGCCTGATCGCGGCACGTGCCTCATAGACGGGCTGGTCACTAGACTGTGTTGCTTCACCGTCTTCCCACACGATTGTCCTCCTAGCAGGACCCCATCGCAATCATCGTGGCCCGCTGTGTCGTCTCGACAGCCAACGGACATCATCCCGAACGTCCGGCCGACAGTTTGTACGATCCGACGACAGCGGACACTCTACGCCTCCATCGTGACCTACACACTCGAGGCTGACTCACTCATACAGGCCGGACCGCCCCACAGCCATCACGCTCAAGCCCGCGTTTGCCCAGCTCTACCTTCGTTCGTCCCTCACCGCGGTGCTGCTGTATATTTGTCTCAGATCGAGCCCAGCTCGTGTTCGATTTTCATCAAACCGTAGATGGATTGAAAGAGGTAGAGTTGGGTGGTTCGAGGTGTATTCGTTCCTGTCTCCTTGTGCCATCGATCTCATGTCATGACAGTATTGGAACCACTACAAAGGGCATGGCCCTGCATATTCTGGAAAAGTGTCGCGATCGGCCCTCCGAGTCCACCACCACTTGTTCAATCACAACACGTTTGAGACAAAATTCCGCAAGCTCGTCAAAGGTCAATTCAAACGCTACGGATGATTCGAGTATGACACGGAAGGGGTGATAAAACAATACAAGGTGAGCGCTGGACGACGACGTGGGACACCCTCACTGATGTCGTGCAGCACATGGCGCAGTGACTGAGACCGTTCGTCGTCGACAGCGTCGCTTACATGCATGATGCACTGGCGGCGCAGAACGGGTGCTCGTTGAGGGTGCGAACGCACTCATGCTCGACATCGGCTTTGGGACGTACCCTCATGTGACGTCGTCCTCGACCACGATCAGTGCCCTCCCGTCAATGCACGCCAGCATGCAAAGCTTCATGTCAGCCAGGTGCGTGATGTGATACATATGTAGTTTAAAATTTGTATATTAGCATATAATAAATACATTGGTTACGTGCAAATTTGATCAAGTCATTTGGCCGAGCTGAGGGTGCCTGATGTGTTGCACTGCATCTGCTTGTACAGCGGATCGCATTTGCACAGCGCTGTACTGAAGATAAAACCCCTGAAATGCAATTAGGTCTGTCATGATTAGGATCTGAAAGCCATGACACTGAAATCAGTATAGAATGAATGATGCAAGACTGGATATGCTCCCAAAGTGACTGACATGCATGATGAGTTAGATCGCTACCTTGCAGCAGACATTGAATGTGTACCAGATCTGCTCAAGTGGTGGTATGAATGCCACAAGACCTATCCACACCTGTCTCACATGGCCTGTGACTATCTAAGTATTCCTGGCACATGACTAGGGACTATCTAGGATTTCTAATCTAATCATGCTGCCAACAGCTACTTCAATTGATGTAGAATGCCTTTTCAGCTGTGGTCATCTGGTCTTGTCCCACTTGCATAGTCATTTGTCATCCCACTCCACCCATTCACTTATCTGTGTTGGCTATTGGAGCAAGCTCAACCTGGTTAGAGCAGAAGACCTGATGACAGTGGGATCACTGCCAGAAGTGGATGATAACGATGGGTTGGACATGACTTCCTTCAACTAGCATTTAGTACTACATACAGTTTTTGTTGTTTTTGTCATGCTACAAGCAATGTATGCAGACCCACAGGTACAACCCACGATGGATTAATCCATGGGTCTGATTTTCCGAACCCATGGCAAAACCCATACCCATGCTGTGGGTATGGGTATATGAGCAGGTATGGGTATGGGTATGCTCTATGGAACCCATGGGTTACCCATGACAATCCCTAGTCCCGAACCTTGCAGCTCACTCGCCTCGCCTCGCCGGGGGCTGGAGAGCCTCGTGCTTCCGAGTCTGTCCATACCTCTCATACTTATAGCATCCCATCATATACGATCTTCCTTTAGTACTAGTATACTCTGTCCATATTCATGCCTTCATCGCGTTTCACCCCATATTTACGGAGAGTTAATGTGTGCTATATCCACGGGTGGTGATGGATGTTTACACCCGTAGCGTTGGGGTCGTTGTCGAACAGTTCCGGGGCTATCTTCCTGAAGAGAGACCTGCGGTTACTGGCAAACGTTCTCCAGATGGCCATTCAGATATTCACCGGCGGCTTGGTGTGATGGTAACTTGAAGGTTATTTCTAGTGGATGCTCGGGTATGTCATCGTTTGATCCTGAGCCTGAGATTTCGGATTCGCTACGACGTTGGGCGGATTCTATTCATTGAGGCGGGGTCCAGAGTTCCCATGGAGCTCTCCAACTTCCGGGCATCGCCGACATCGGTCAAGCCACCACTAATAGGCTTTGATGGCGGCCTCCATGTACAACACCGACCAATACGGAGTTGCAAAACACGAGCGTCCAACTCGCCACGTACCGCTCCAAGGACATGGCCGCCTTTCGAAAGCCGCAGCGCGCACACACCCTCCCGCCCACGACCCCCCTCTCACAACAGGTCGGCGGGCACGCGGGCGTGCACGTCACCGAAGACGAGTCGCTCCTGCTCAAACCCACCATGCCGCGCGAGATCGCATTTTACCAGTTCGTCAGAGACGTCGCCGACCCCACCACGGGACTCCATGCGCTAAAGGATTGGATACCCAAGTTCTTCGGCATGCTGAATCTGGAGGGAAAGCTGGCCAACTCCACCGCAGACGTTGACCCGGGATCTGTGCCCGCCGTCGTGCCCGTGAACGACATGGCTGGGTCCGGCGCCGATGGCAACGGTGATGACGATGACTCGAACGCATATTCGCAAACGCTCGTTCTTCAGAATTTGCTGTACGGCTATAACAAGCCTTGCGTTCTGGACGTCAAGCTCGGTACGGTGCTCTACGACGATGATGCATCCGACGAGAAGAAGGCGCGCATGATAAAAAAGGCTGCAGAGACGACAACGCTGCAAACGGGTGTGAGGTTGACGGGATTCCAGGTGTGTCCGCCCTCTCAGATGTCACGGAAATGCATATTCACTTCCATAGGTGTATTCGAATCACTCTCCAGATCCTATCGTGTATGGAAAGGCCTACGGGTATAGCCTGAAGCCAGAACGACTACAAGACGGAATCAGAGACTTCTTTCCATGCTCGATCCAGACCCTCCCGACCAACGACCTGAATGCATGTCCAGAAAGATCGACTGCATTAGACTCCAATGCGGGTCTCCCCGTAGATACCCTTCTGATCCTCCTTACCTCCATCCACGACTCGCTCTCCGATCTTCGCGAAACCCTCTCGCGCGCGCACGTGAGAATAGTCGGTGGCAGTGTGCTAATCATCTACGAAGGAGATTGGGAAAGAGCAACGGCTGCATCCGGTCGTGGCGGGGGACCCAACAGTCTCGACGACCCAGACGGCAACGAAGACGAGGGAGACGAAGACGATGAGATCGAGGTGGAAGTCGACGAGCGAGGGGAGCTCGTCATGGAGTGTTTGCCCGACGGCGCCTCTGACACGTCCTCCCTGTCCTCCTGTACGGATTCAAATCTACAGCCCCGGTTGTATACGATCTCGCTCATCGATTTCGCCCATACACGAGCAGTGCCAGGGGAAGGACCCGATCTTGGCGTTTTGAAAGGGATGGACACGTTGATGAGCTTGGTACATCAGAGGAGACAGGAGGTGGAGGCGTTGAAAAGTCTAGTGATTGAGTGAAGAATCGCTACCAGAATGAGCTTGCTCACAGCGGCGTAAGTACCAGTCCACGGCCTAGTAGTGTTAGTCACTTACTTTTGTGTTGAACTTGAGCAAGCATCGTCATTCTCAAACTGTTGCGGTGTTGCCTGGACTCCAATCAAGATGCAAATCAGCTCTCGAACCCATCGGTGAGGTTCATTCAAAATAAATCTATCAGATGATTCAGATGCATACAAGCATTTCAAATGTTTCGTACACACCTAGTAACTTTTTCCAGGTTCAGATTCCTTGGTTGTCGTGAATCCGTTCTGCACGTGACCCTGTCGGTGCGTTCCATTCACATTATGATCGATGGCACAAAAACGCGCTGAGCGACTGTTTTTTCTCGGCCTTGGTCACAGACTACGCGGAAGCGATACTGATGGGGACCACGGACTCGGAATTGACACCCAGTCCAACTGCTGCCGCATGATCCGCAACTCGGCATCACTTTTCAAGGAGGGGAGCCCCGCCTTCAGGCCAATACGAGTGTGCTGGACTCCAGCTTTCTGCCTTCACCCAAGCAAGGGACATAGCCGGAACTTCACATGATGCGTCATTGAGTCATTCTTAACCTTATCAGCCATTCTTGCCAGCGGGCGTTGCGCCAACAGGAGATATGTGAGCCGCGTGTGCTTTCACCCGGAGACTATCTAACCCCAGCTCTCAACAAGCATACCCCTCTAAGATCCAGACCACTGCGCATAGCTAGGGCGGTCTAAGAACGGCGGTCCCGAGTTGCTAGAGAAAACTGAAATTTCCTTCCCAAGGGTCGAGCCTGATCATAAGGTAACGTCGTTACTCCATCGACTCGCCGACCCGCGACCGACCAGGAAAACATAGGCCGACTACCTTGGCGTCAATTTCATGGACACTTACTTTAGGCATGATCACCCGCGCGTTCGGCCTTCGGTCCTACTGGTCGTTCGTGTATGCAAGGCCTCTATCCCGTCACCGGGATTCCCTATCTGATGCACGCCTCCTCATGGGTCCTAGTGTTGTGCCCCACACTTATGACGCGCCTGCACCCCGGCCTGCGCCTGATGCTGAAGAAGTCAATGCATACGTAGCACAGCACAGTCATTCGCAGTCATTGCCCGGGCCCCGGGGTGGGGCCCGGGTCAGTCAGGGAATTAGCAGGCGTGACGAGCGGGTCGCCGAGCGAAGGATCGATCGAGGCAAATATCGAAGCTGCACTCTCACCCGGATCCCTCGGATCATCACAGAGCATGTCGGTCGACACAGGCGTGGTGGTCGCCATCGGGGGACACCCCTTTCCAACTAATCCTCTCCGTAAGTGTCGGTCATGATTTAACATCTTCGTTTACTGCATGCTTCCCCTTGCGTCGTTCACTATGCTTGCCCTACTTGTCTGCAACTGTTATCCAATATATCATTGTTCATTCTGTGACCCATGAAACTTTCATTTGTGAGTAGAAGCAGGGCCCCCAGCGCTGACGAGTCAAACCCTCATGGCACCGTCATTCACACTGAGAAAATGGACGTACGGGTGTGCACAGTGGAGTCGGACGAGTCAAACACCAGGATCCATCGACCTGCGCCTGCTTTCTATCGAAACGTTTGAGCGTTCGCTAGCCACCGGAGACATCCAACAGCTGAGCGAGGTCAGCGCGGTCCTTTCCATCGACGCCAACGCGTCGAACGGGGAACTCACCGCTCCTGCCCTGAATCGCTGTTAGCCTGCCCATTCTGTCCACTCCAAATTATGAGAGAGGCACTGACGTTTTGGTAGGAAATAGGTGGTGCGCCATCTAGTTGTGGGACTGGGAGCCAGCCATGGCATGTGGTAGGTCCGCTGCCACCTCGCCCCGAGTCGTTTTTTCGCTTTGGTGACATCGCTTGCAACCGCACACCCAGCTAAGACGAACCTCGTACACCTTTTCGGTCAATGTTCGTCTCCCAGTCCCAGGCAGATTTGTCGATACCCCCAGGAGCGAAATGGAGATATGAGCCAAATGCTCCCGGCCGCTTCAGATAACCCAGAGATGCAAGCCAGGTGCATAGCTCGCAAACGGCACCCCTCGCACGATGTCTGGGAACAGAATCAGTAAGACGCTGGAGCAGTGGCAGAGACGTGTACGAAGTTTGCATCGCTTCCTGTACCTACACAGCGCTTCGGACACTGTCCCGAGCGCACGATGTCCATGCACCCTTTCTCAGGAAACTTTGAACGAGTTTACCGTCTCCTCCTATTTCTGCCTCCACCTTCGTTGTCCGCACCACCGCCATCGTCCATGCCGGACTTGCCGGACTTGCCAGCTCTGAGCAAATTGGATGATTTGTAAAGGCATCCAACTGCTAGATGAACGATGTCTCAGTAGTAACTCTGCATGTACCATGCCTTTCGTACGACTTGATCTCGGAGTGCAATTCTGAGATTGTACGGAACCGATATCAAAATTCCTGCAAGTCGCGAGTAAGTGTCTAAAGAGCAACGAAGCAGCGCCACGTGCACTTGCTCTGAACTGATCCTGGTGCCTTGTCACGATGAGTATCGTCAGAAAAGGCGATGGAATTGGAGTGTGGCGCTTCGTACTACTCAGGTCATCGGGTGACTACCTTTTGCTGCCAGAGGAAGCCTCCAACCCAGTTCGAGACTACTGAGACTAGAAGTGGAGGCTCGTCATTCGCG
>JBBPTO010002369.1:0-11036 GCA_038094155.1 Pulveroboletus cf. aberrans
GAATAGATGTGTATCACGTTGACCTGTGGTGTGGCACACAGCGCGCGTACCTTTATGCGCATAATCAGCCGTGCGACGCGACTGGTTGTCGCCGATGAAGCAACGTCTGCGCTGGACCCCATCGCCGAGCGTAACATCCAGGCCGAGTTCCGCAAGGTCCGGGCGGGCAAGACCGTCGTCCTTGTGACACATCGGTTTCACCAACTTGCCCACGAGGCCGATCGGATCCTGTACGTGTATATTGCTCCTTTGGAAGTTCTGACCATCTTTTCTGACACTTTCTCCATTGCTCTGGGTAGATGTATGAAAAATGGACGCATCGTCGAATGTGGAACTCATACGGAGCTCGTCCGTCTTAATGGGGAATATGCTGCGATTTACAAAGCTCAGGTAGAATCGACACCTTGAATTTTACCGCGCACTCGCCTGGTCCTTTTATTTTCCGTATGGCTTCTGCTGCGAACGTGCCCTAGGCTAAGTTCCTTGTTTTTATACGCCTCCCATGTACATATTTATGAACCTGGAGCGTTCTTCGTCGCCCGTACTATATAGATTCCTTTGAGTTATATCCTTCAACACTATTCAATTCCCGAGCCTTGTCTGAATGAAGGTCTGTGACATTCCCAAATCCCCAGTCCCGGTTTCAGGGCTGCTTTCAAGGGCCGACTCCTTGGTGAAGGGTTGAAGCACTGATTCCCCGTTGTGGAAATAATGGACCTTGCCATAGTATGACAATTCTACCCGTCACGGTGGTTGATGTGCAGCACAATTAGGCTTAAACAAAAAAAACACTCGACTGTTACACATTATCTCAGTCACCATTGGTGGTATCCACGCGAACTGCTACACACGGACTCATCTACTCGATCATGTGACTCCAGGGATGACAACATTGGTAGGACAGAAGTCAGGCTCGGAGTAGTGCGACAAAAGATGTCTTAACAGGGGAGCAGACGATCCATTGGATGCAAGGACCCTTGTTTCTTCCGCATCTCGCTCTATCCTGTCAAAGAATTCAGCAGCACCAGACATGTGTGCAACGCGAGCACATGCTGCATGAAGTGCGAGTAGCTGAGGGCTGGGTGCCAGTGGGTCCCTTGGCTTTTTTGGCGCATTGAATTCGACAAGGATTGGAGTGCCCCTGGTGTGACCAGCACGACGGCGAATCATTCGAAGTCCATTGATGTATTCCTCGGCTGCTACCCTGTGCGTGCATACTTTGTAGCAGTTCTCCTGCCCACATGAAAAGTTGGTGTGACTGGTAGTCTCGTGAGTGACCCACCTTCTCAGTATCCTCAAACCACAGTTCCAAACTGTCAAACCAGGTGCGTATGTCATGTTGCAATGTGAGCATGTTCCAGGCTTGATGTACACCCCCTGCTTTATGGAAAGCTTCTTTGATATTCACCATTCCAAACATTTCCAGTGTAGCCAAAGCACCAGAGGGAGCATGAGTCTGGAATATACAGAAAAAAAGTCAGCACTGCGCATGGTTCAGTTGCAGCGCATGGAACAGTACCTTTTTAAGAACAGTGCTTGGGATTTCCTCACTGACTGCAGGATCAGTATTTTGCACGATACCTTTATTGAAGATATGAGCAACCTCGAGTGTCACGGAAACTTCATTGAGGCCTAGTTCCCGACACTTCTGGACTGATGGTGTATTCAACAAGCCAGTGACAGCGCAGCGGAAGGATTCACGAGCCAGAACCTGGATGAACATGAGGAACGAGAGTGATAGACATTTGTCTGCAACATACATACCTTCTTCTTGGCACTTCCTGGAGCTTCGTTCGATGGTTCTAAACTGTCTTTGATCATTTCCTCCAATGTATCAAAAGACGGTCTCGAAGGGTGTGAAGATGGAACAGAGTATGCGATTTTGTCCATTCGAACTTGTAGAGACAGTGAGCGTTCAGTGATGAAGAAAGCGGGTCGAACGTACACATACGGATGAACTTATCCCGGAGACATTCACCGCACTCAATAATGACGTCATGTTGAGTACTATTGTGATACAGATGTGGGGATGTGAACCAATTGGTGAGAATTTTAATGGGTTGGATGCCAAAGGCATGAGTCCGTGTGGCAAACTCGAGAAACATGTACCCAGAAACTCTGACAGCAACGAGTTGGTCATCCTCTGCTTGCCTCGTGACATGAGCCTCTGCATCCAACACCTTGGCATAGGCAGAGTATTTGGGAGAAGACTCACTCCACCCGAGTTTCTGGATCTCGGGAGAGTCGAGTTTAGGGAGTGGAAGTGGAGACTCGGTGAACGACATAGGGGCACATGCAGAAGCGAGAAGCTGACTCAAAAGGGCTCTGACTACATATGGAGTTGATTTTCCACGCTGCGCGTGTGATGCTCGGAACCATCCGCTCATCCTGCCGATAGTCAGATCGATGACGATGTCAAACAATATGCAACCAAGGTCAGCCGCCAGATCGTGAACTCCTTAGGACTGGCTATACTGTATGACTGAGACACCCAGACTGGTGAAATGGCACTGCCCTAGTGGCCTCATCGCGTCATTGCAGGTAGTGGATGACAGAGGCTGTTGGCTAGGCGAGATTGATGAGGGAAGGGTTTGAAAGTGAATTGGTGGAGTGGTGAGTCGGTTTCGTTGTCATTCGGTCGCTCGTGGCCGGCGTGGAAAACTGCTGTATTAGATGGAATGGGTAGTCCCACATACTATATTGACGGTAAGGCGATGGCTACGGCGTCATGATATGATACATGAAGGGTGTCGCGACGAACCAACATAACTATACAGTTCGTATTCCTTCCACGGACCTAAATTCGTATACAGTAATCAGTACGAGTGCTATAAAGCGAAAGCGATCCAACAAAACAAGCGTATGCGCACGAACGAATAAAGCAAGCGTGATCCCCGTCCATGGCAGCGATGCATAAAAAAAAGAAAGAAAAGAAAAAAGAAACGCGGTATCGACGCGGACGGTTCAATCCAGAATCTCGAACCGCCCTCGTTTTCCTTCCCGAATCTCCCCCCCGTCCTCGTCCAACCCCCGCTTCTCGCCCACCCCCACGTCCAGACCCGGCCCGATGCTTTCAAACGCAGAAAAGCCCTCGGGTACGCCGACTCCCATCAGATTCTCGTTGCTCACGAGGTCCTTGAGAATCGCTTGGTATCGCTCGTCCGACAAACCCATGCCAGCCAACGGATTGATCCGCCCGTCATCATCGTAACTCGGCATCGACGACGACGCAGCCCCCACGGCGAGCGCTTCGTTGAAGCTCCCGTCGGACAACGGCGGTACCCCAATCGGAGGCTTTGGCACCTTGGACATTTGTTGAATCACTTTGAGATGCATCAGGTGTTTCTGTCCCCATCGTCAGAGCGTCGATCTACCAGAAGGCCTCGGGATCGACGCACCTCCAGCATGTCCAGCAGACCCTCCTTGGTAAACGGTTTGGGTAGGATATCATTCATTCCAGATGAATAATACGTCATGATCTCGCTCGGTTTCGAATTGCTCGTCATCGAGATGATGGGCGTCATGTGGTCAAATTGTCGTATCAGCGACGTTGCGGATATCCCGTCCATCTTGGGCATCACGATGTCCTACACGGGCGCTTCAGCCAAATCAAACGAGCGCGCGATCAGAAAGACCTACCATCAACACCAAGTCATACTTTTCCAAGTTCATCTTGGTCACAGCAGCCACGCCATCCACCGCCACGTCAATCGCACACCCAAACACCTGCAGAAACTTGCTGCTCAAACGTCGACTCACAGCATCGTCGTCCACGAGCAACACACGTGGCGGTACGGCCCACCCAGGGACGAACGTCGACCGACGCACACGTAACTTCCGATGACTCCCTGAACTCGACGGCGACGAAGAGGTCGAAGAGGACGTTGGCGATCCGGTAGACGGATTTGTAGGCGTCGGCTGAACGACTTCCTCCGCTCCCGGACTCTCTTCCTTCTCGTACACGTCGTCCTCTCCACCTACGGCGTCCCGCCCATCCGGAGTCGACCCAGATCCGGACCCCTCCTCCACAGGAAACGTCCAATTCCCATTGGCATCCTCGACTCTGCTGCGGGGCAACAAATGCCCGAGCGTAAACACCTGCAATCCCTCGTGCGCAGTCTGCGCAGGGGGCTCCCATACGTCCTGTGGGAGCATGAACGGCTCGTCCCCCGTCGACGTGCCAGGAACCTGCATTTGCAAATGCATCTGAGATATCCGCGTCAGCGCGTCCTGGCCCGCGCTGCCAGTCACGTCTGTCCCGGTCGACGATGACGACCTCGCGGTTGTGTTCGAACGAAAGGACATCCCGCTTTCCGCGCGTCGCGACATCTCGTTCATCTGCACGAGGCTTGCGCGCGCGATCGCGCTCGGATCGGGGTGCTCGCCGAGCCCCAAGACCCGCTGCGCTTCTTGCGCAGCTAGGAACTGTATTTGGGGATTCAAACTGTGTGAGACGCTGGTGCTCTGGCTTGCTTGGGTCTGTGGGTGCCCTAGCGCTTGCATTAATGAAGAGGACGATGACTGTGGCGGTGCTGGTGCTGGTGAGGGTATTGGCACGGGCTGTAGAAAAGGACTCGGCTGGGGTTGCGAGTTAGCAAAAAGCGATGCTACTGCCGATGCCGGATTTCCCGTGCCCGTTGCAAAGAGGGACGGTGGTGGGTGTGTGCTGGGAGTCATGCTGTGGGCAATGTTTGGCGGTGCGGAGGGAACGGTGGGAGTTTTTGGCTGGGGCATCGAAGAGGGAGCAGCGAGAGTGGATGGCGCCGCTGTCGGCGCTCCAATGCCATCTCTGTATTTCACTGAAGGGTTAGGCTTGGGTGAGTAGGGGCGAACAGAAACGCATATAGACTGCAAATAAAAATCCAACAAACATGGCGACCCCCCACTTGGCCTGGTACGAACAATGGCATTCGTGTGGACACTCCAGTGTGAGAAAGCTCCAGAAGCGCACAGTACTACTGCACAACCCATACGACGTTCATCACAATCCCGCCTGTCATGTCAAAAGGGCAAAAGCCAGTGGTCGCATTTCGACATCCCCCCATGCTACCAACACAAGGGTGGACGGCAACATGATCAAGGACAAACGGAGAGAGATAAAAAAGAAAATCAACGAACGACGGACTCACCGGACTCGCTGCTCAAGAAATACTGGATCAAGCCTTGCATCATCCCGTCTTGCTGCGCCATGTTCCTCTGGAAGTTGACCATCTCGCAGAGGACGTCCCGATAATTACGCTCGAGGCCTCGCATGCGCTCCTCGGACCTTCCCGCTTGCGCCTCGAGCGCATCGTTCGTGGCCTGAAGGGCCGCAATCTGTTGCTGAAGCGCCGAGACCGTGTTTTGAAGACCGGTCGACATCGTCTGGAGTGCGGCGCATTGAGCATGAAGGGAGGCAGTCTGGGACTGAAGCGAATTCGTCTGAGACTGTATGGACGTGGTCTGGTTCTGAAGGGCATTCGTATGCGAAGCGAGGGTGGACGTCTGAGCTTGGAGCGACTCCACCTCTCCGACGGACACTGGACCAGGAGAGCCCCCAGAGACGGAGCGGATAGACGCTGACGGACCATTACTAGGGCCGGCCTTTCGGGGGGCAGGAACTTTGCGCTTGATGTTTTCGAGGGCGTCGCGCCGGTCGATATGGAAATCGGGGTGGCGAAAGGTCCAGGAATGCTCGCCGAATTGGGCGTCATCGGTGTTCTTAACCTGGATGAGACGCTGTTAGAACGCCATAACAAGTTGTATACCCGGACCGATCGAGAAGGGATAAGGGGATGTGCGAGGGCCGCCTTGAGGCCACCCCGAAAAGAGGGGGTCGGAGATCCCAAGGACCACGTCACGTTAGCACAAAAAGAAGTCGCCGCGCACACGATCCCGCGCCGTTTTGGCTAGGATCGTTTCGGAATAGTCCAAAAAAAGGTGGGATTCCCCTGGGGTGGAGCCGCGAGTGATCGGCTCACCTTGTGAAAGTCATACTTGTTGAGCTGGCGGACAAAGGAAGCAAAATTGGAATGCTTGAATAGGCGAGGGAGGATGGATTTTGTAAATTCGTTCATGTCCTGCGAAACGAGGTGAGAAAGCAGGCGCAAACCGTGTGCGCAAGTTCCGGCGCGCCCGATCTGGAGACTAAATGAAGGGTGCACACCTTGACGACAAAGCAATCGCCGTTCGGGCCCCAGGATACGGTATGGGAAAAGGACTGATCCTCGAGCATCCTGTGTGGCGGATCGTGAGAGGGAGGGAGGATCGGAGGGGGATACGCACTTGTAGAGTTTCTTGACAAAGTCGCATGTGGCGGGCATGGCATCCTCAGTCTCCTTTGGTGGCGCTTGCGGGGGAGGCGGGGCAGGTTGTGGCGGAGGTAGAGGTTCGCGCTTCATCTGCCTGGACTCTTGTTGGCGCTGGCCGTATGAATGGGAGTGGTGGGCGTCATCGCGAGAGTTGGAGGTGCGGTGCATCGACGCGGGCCACGGGAGGGACGAGGGGGGCGGTGAGGCATGACGGGTTGCGTACGGGGAGACGCGGGCAGAGGACGGGTTGAGCGGGGGCAGGGTATTGACGTTGGAGCGGTTGGCGTTGACGGGGGGGAGGTGGAGCTGGGAGGGCGGTGGGAGGTGAGGGGAATGGAAGAGCTGCTGACGGGCGGAGGAGTAGGAGGACGGCGGATCCATGGGCTGGGCAGACTCTGGTCTGGTCTGGCTGCCGTCCGGGCACGAGTCCAAGTGAATTTATGAACCTTGTCCGAAACCCAGCCCAGCCCAAATAGCCGTAAACTCCCGTATCTTGCCCTCGCAGCACGATCCTCGCCCTCACTCGGCAGGTATACGGCCCGTGCGCATTCCAGCTAGAAGACGGGGTTAGCTCGATGGACGGACGAACACCGGGCTGTGATCGACGGAACCATTTCCCCGACGGTCTGGACTCTGCGTAGCTTATTTCTCTCGCTCACCCCAGGAACGTTATCCCGTTCTAGACCGAGGTCTAGATGCTTTTCGCTCCCGTGGCGGCTGCTCATTCACCCCAGCGCTGTATTAGTTCAATGTACAATGTTTCGAGCCCGCCATAATTGTGGCAGTGCCGCACTTGGCGAGACGTTCCGCGTGAACCCGAAGCGGGTAGTAAATTTCGTGTCGCACCCGCTCCTTGTCGGCTCCTGCTCTCCTCCTCCGCTCATGGCCTCCCTCGCACGGATACGTCCCTCCCTCGTTCGTCGTGTCGTCCGTGTTTTTCTCTTTTTCATCTTGTGTGACGATGCTGACACGCGCTTCCAGCCGACGCTCGCGCGGTCCATTACCATGACCGCGGACACCACCCAGCTTCACGACACCATCACCGACCACTCCCAGCCATTCACCGTCAAGCTCCACGAGGACTCTTTCCGTACCTTCAAATGCGACCCTCCTTCCCTCGAGGTCCAAGTCCAGAAGGACCAGCTCCTCAAAATGTACAAGGACATGCAAACCATGCGCCGTATGGAAATGGCTGCCGACACTCTCTACAAGGCCAAGCTCATCCGTGGTTTCTGTCATCTCGCCATTGGTCAGGTAAGCCTCCTTCCTCTTCTCCTCAGCAGCATCCACATCCTGTCCTAGGAAGCTGTCTCTGTCGGCCTCGAGTATGGTATCACCCCCGAAGACCGTGTCATCACTGCCTACCGGTGTCATCCCTTTGCAGTCATGCGCGGCGGCACCATCAAGGGCGTCCTATCTGAGCTCCTCGGTCGTCAGGCCGGCATGTCTCGAGGAAAGGGTGGTTCTATGCATATATTCACTCCTTCCTTCTTTGGTGGTAACGGCATCGTTGGCGCTCAAGTTCCCGTCGGCGCCGGTCTTGCCTTTGCCCAAAAGTACCTCGGCAAAAAGACCGCCACGTTCGCCTTGTACGGTGACGGTGCGAGCAACCAGGGTCAAGTCTTTGAGGCGTTCAACATGGTGTGTCCACTATCTATCTCGTATTGGCTCATTCGGAATGACGAACTGGATGTAGGCAAAGCTGTGGGACCTTCCCTGCGTCTTTGTCTGCGAAAACAACAAGTACGGTATGGGTACTTCGGCAGAACGTAGTTCCTCCAACACCGAGTACTTTACCCGTGGTGACAAGATCCCCGGTATTCAGGTCCATTTCTTGCATTGACCCGCCGTACTGCATCGTTGAGCGATGACGCGCCCACAGGTAAACGGAATGGACATCATTGCTTCCAAACACGCCGTCGAGTACGCTCGCAACTGGGTCACTCAAGGCAACGGCCCGCTCTTGATGGAATTCGTCACATACCGTTACGGTGGACATTCGTGCGCACCTCCCGACCTCTTTCAGATAATGTTTCTCACGTGACTTTTCTGATAGGATGTCGGATCCCGGTACTACCTACCGCACGCGTGAGGAAGTCCAGCGTATGCGGAGTACTCAGGACCCGATCCGTGGGTTGCAACGATATATCGAGGAATGGGGTCTCGCTACTGAGCAAGAGCTCAAGGTACGCTTTCCATGCGGCTGACCTCGTTCATCCAGCGCTAACGCCCTCACGCCACCATTACCATCCAGCAATTTGACAAAGAGGCAAAGGCAGAGGTTGATCAGGCTGTCGAAGAAGCTAAACAATCGCCCGAGCCCACCGCGAAGGACCTCTGGACCGACATTTACTACAAGGGCACGGAGCCCCCCTTTATGCGCGGTCGGGAACGGGAAGAGGTGCGCGACCTTTTCCCGCCGCTATCGCCCCTCTGATGTTGCCCCCGCCTCCCCCTTACACTAGGTACACTACTATTGACGCGAGGTTGTGGCAGCCGAGGAGATTCCGTAGACGTAGCGGTCGTATGATAATTCAGGCGCGTATCGTTTCGATGGGTTGTGTGCGTCCTGCGACGGATGTTTCGATCGATTGCTCCTTTTACTCGGGACCACCGTTGGTCGATCGGCGATGTTTAGCTGACCTTGCGTACGAGGCGCGGCCTTTGGTGGGGCATGGTGTGGCGAGAAGACGGACACAGCTACTGGTGGCAGCTTCGGGGTGGGAACGTGGATTGCTCATGGACAACACGAGCGAGAGGGCAGTGGGCTTCCTGGACCCTGAGCCGAACGTTGGGGCCCGATGGGGACGGAGACATCGTGCTCAAAGCCCGACGGCCATCGCCGCATTCCCAGATTCGTGCGCAGATCGGACCGGTACGAGGTGGGATGACTGGTGGCGGCGATGACGAGGGTACGTATATTTTCCGACTCTTGAGCAGGTGTGAACCTTTTTACGCCCATATGAAGCAAAGGAAGGACCCGAATTATCGAAGGAACTCGGGATCGATCCTGGGCAAACGGTCTTGACTAGACCACGGAGATCAGTCTCTACGTCCTACGACCTACGACCAAACGGTACGTACCCTTTGACGAACCTCTGGCATTTCGCGGGCGACAGGACCAACGAGGGATGGGGGCGAGCAAACGACTCACCGGGGAGAGATTTCGTCGACGGTCGAGCCTCGGTGGGGATTTTTTTCCCCCACCGATCATCGTCGGCATCTGATCGACGAGCAGCGTCGCGCGACGCGGTTTGTTACGGAGAGAGGGGGAAGCCATGGAAACGTCCGTGGAACGCGGAGCTGCTCCCCGCTAGAAGTCAAAAAGGGGACGTCCCGCCTTCCATTCGCAGCATCACACGTCGCTCGGCCGCACCGAAATTTAAAACGACCTCCGCACGTTCGACAGGGAATGATGGCACGGCGGACGCCTGGCGGGTCGACGGTCCACCGGGCCGCTCTCTCTGCCACGAGCGTCATGTCGTCAGGTGCGTAGCAAAAGCGACGGCGGAGAGATCCATGTGTCGCATCCAGCCGTGATTGCGGTCACGGACGATGCCAGACAGTCGCCCGAAAGAGCGCGAAAGCGGCCCTTGGTCGAATAAGAGACCCTCGATTCGTTCAGAGATGAAACTCCCAGGAAAGAGACGGATCGTTGGATGACGAGCTGATCGCCATCGCATGTTTGTCTGTCGTTCGGGACGGCGACTGGAGACACTTGGCACGCACGTTCAGGTCCTTTTAAAAGTGTTGTAGCGTTTGAGAGGTGGCATATACGTCCCACCTGATCCCGTCCAACTCAAGAAAGTGTTCTCATCCATGCAAGAATCCACGGCAGCTACAGCAAAAGTACAAGATCTGAATCTCGAATGCGTGAAATTGTGGTCCAGACACCTTGAAGGGTGCTCGAAACGGGGCGAAGCCGCTACGTATCAGTGATGTCGTTGAGCCCGGCGTAGACATCAGTTTTCGCTCGAGATGGGTGCCATAGAATCCGCAGAGGCAGTGTATTCCAAAGTGATGATCCCTGTTTGAGACTTGTGCATATAGGACGTAGCAGAACAAGGATTCATGCTCATCCCGTTCCGAAACGATATGTAGGTCAAAAAGATCATCATGTTTGAAACAAGTGTATACTTGACCAATCCTCTATCAGAAACGGTCAGAAGATCATCGGAACACCAACTTCTCCGAATGATGCCCTGCTAGAGTGGCGGATGAGCTGGCAAATCGCTCGGCCAAGAAGTACATGATCCTGATGTTCTTGGCCATCATGACCTACACAACCCAATGGGCTGCTCAGCTGGTCAGATACGTCGTGAATCTATCACTGGGAAGAAACGGTCGTCCGACGCGTGGTGAATGGTCGTTCCTTAGTCATTAAGGGGCTCGAGGAACTGAGAGCGATGAACCTATCGGATGGGCCGAATCCGAAACAGCCGGTTGGGTCCGTTCTCGACGCAGGCTATTGGCCTCTGAAATGTACGCTCAACGATTGGACATTGGATGCATACCACGACTCGGACAGGAGATTCATCGGACGTGCAAATTTGGAGCGTTGAGCACACCTTTCATATTTGTACGCCTCGCGGCCAGCATGAGTGTGTGTCACCAGTCATCAAATTTGGGAATCGTGGATCCACGTAATCTTCATTCTTGGAGCGGTCCATTCTTTTCGTGAGGAGCTAAGTATTGTGGCCCATGAATCCGACGGTGAAAATGAGAGGGAGATGCTAAAGCTCGCTT